>VDFB02144054.1:0-37711 GCA_007258455.2 Sequoia sempervirens
TCGTGACGATGACAGGAGTGATGCAGGGTCACGGAGAGCTCCTAGGACAGTGTCACGGACAGCAGACAGGCCTACCAGGCCTACATTTGTGAGACAGGAGGCCGAAGAGGTCGAGGCAGATGAGGATCATGAGGAGTTGTTTGTTGATACGCTTATGGCAGCGAACGAGGAATGGGAGTTGGTACCTCCTGCAGTCAGAGAAAGGCTTTCTTTTGACCGTTTTGTCACTCAGAGACGAGAGCATCATAGAGGTCGACAGGATTGGAGGCCTAGATACCAGAACAATGATCTAAAACATGCAACAAACAGGCTTAATCTGGCGATGTTCGATGGTAGTGGTAAAGTGACAGCTCAGGCTTGGATTAGTAAGCTGGACACTTTTCTTACATTGCGTCCGATGGCAGAGAGGGATGCAATCAGGTATGCGACACTACATCTGGAGGGAGTTGCTTATGATTGGTGGCACCACGGTATGGTGACGCTACAGCATGACAGGATCACTTCATACCAGGAGTTCGTAGACAGATTGGTTGAGAGGTTTGATAGGAAGGATCCGGAAACCTACTTCAGAGACTTGGCACAGTTAAGGCAGAGTGGCAGTCTAGAGACTTATATCAGTGACTTTCAGAGGCTATCCGTCATGGTTTCGAACATATCAGAGAGGCATTTGGTAGTACTCTTCATGGAGGGTTTGACAGAGCCATTGAGAGGCTGGATCAAAGCCTTTGATCCTCCGTCATTACAGGAGGCGATGAAGAAAGCACGAAACATGGAGTTAGCAGCTCCGTCGAGTAGATTCAACTCCAGAGGTTCTTCATCATTCAGGGATAACAAGGGCTTTAACAGAAATAAGGATAAATCTGATTTTAAGAAAGAAAAATCAGACTTTAAAAACGATTTGAAAGGTAAATCAGCAGCTCCACCTTTGGATCGTGAGGCCCTTAATGACCTTCGCAGGAAGAAGCTTTGCTTCTACTGCAAAGGACCATATGACGCCAATCACGATTGTCCTCTAAGACCTAAGGGCAAGGCAAATCGTGTGATGTAGGCGTATTATGAGGACTCCGAATCAGAAAATTCCGAACAGCAGGAGCATTCCGATGATTCAGAGTCAAAGGCTCCAAAGCCTAGAGCAGAGACAGAGCCCGAGCTTCAGATACAAGAGGCCCGTTTATCTAGCATCCAGCAGGAGGGTTCTTTCCGGATTCGTGGTGTGTTAGCAGGACAGAGGGTCGTTACCCTATTGGATACAGAAGCCACGCATAATTTCATAGATGCTAGATTCGTTGAGAAACGTGGACTCATCACTGAAGAGTTCGAGGGCATTAGAGTCAAAGTGGCAGATGGATACACTTTGAGATGCGAACGCATGATAAAGGATCTCCCTTTACGCTTGAACAATTATGAGTTCAAGGCAGATTATTACGTTGTTAATATGGGGGACATTGATTTGGTCTTGGGAATGAAATGGTTACATTCATTGGAGGAGGTCACCTTCGTCTCAGGGACATGGAGATCCGTTTTGAGGTTGACAGGAAGACTCACATACTTAAGGCAATTCGGGACAGCGACCTCAAAACAATTTCTTTTCGCCGGATGGAGCGGCTCATGCGTCATGACATGGTAGAGTGGGCTGCCTAGTGTCATTTAGCACCTATACAGGAGGGACAGCAAAAGACAGAGTATCATCCGGACATTCAGAAGTTGAAAATCAAGCATGACAAGGTGTTCAGTGATATTCCGCCAGGTAGACCTCCAGACAGAGGCATAGAGCACATTATTGAGCTCGAGGAGGGTGCTAAGCCCGTGATGATAACTCCTTACAGGCATCCTAAAAGATTAAAGGATGAGATAGAAAAAACAATAAAGGAGTTACTTGCTATGGGTCACATTCGACCTAGCAAATCACCGTTCGCTTCTTCGGTTGTTTTGGTGAAGAAGGATGGAACGTTACGTATGTGCATTGATTACAGGGTCCTGAATAAGAGGACAATCAAGAATAGATACCCGATACCGAGGATTGACGAGCTTATTGATGAGCTCCATGGGGCATGTTATTTCACTAAAATTGATTTACGGTCGGGGTATCATCAGATTAGAGTCCGAGAGCAGGACATAGAGAAGACTGCCTTCAGATGTCATTGTGGGCACTTCGAATTCGTAGTGATGCCATTTGGGCTCACTAACGCGCCAGCCACTTTTCATTCTACGATGAACAGGGTTTTTCATTCATTGCTGAGGAGGTTTGTATTGGTCTTTTTCGATGACATCCTTATATATAGCAGGACTTGGCAGGAGCACTTAGCTCATTTGGAGACAGTGTTGAGTATCTTGGAGAGGGAGTCCTTGTACGCCAAGGAATCCAAGTGCGACTTGGGAATGACCGAATTGCTTTATCTAGGTCATATTATCAGTGCAGATGGAGTGCGCATGGATCCTGAAAAGATCTGCGCAATTATTGATTGGCCTACACCGGCAAACCTGACACAGTTGAGAGGGTTTCTCGGTTTGTGTGGATTCTACCGCAGGTTTGTGAATGGTTATTCACGACATGCAGCCCCGATGACAAATTTATTGAAGAAGGGGGCATTTATTTGGACTCCTGAGGCACAGGAATGCTTTGATAGATTCAAGGAGTTGATGACCACATGCCCAGTGTTAGCACTTCCAGATTTTACGAAGCCTTTTGAGCTTCAGTGTGACGCATCAGGTGAGGGCATTGGTGCGGTGCTTATGCAAGACAAGCACCCGATAGTGTACGAGAGCCGCAAGCTCAGAGGACCCGAGAGACTATATAGCATTTATGATAAGGAGATGCTCGTGATCATGCATGCCTTAGCAAAATTCAGGCAGTACCTTGTTGGCAGCAAATTTTGCATAAAAACTGATCATAACAGTTTGAGACACTTTTTAGGGCAGCGAGATCTTAATGACAGACAGCAAAAATGGGTCAGTAAGTTGCAAGCTTATGACTTTGATATCTCATATATCAAAGGTACACAGAACGTAGTGGCTGATGCACTTTCACGTAGACCGTATTTGAGCACTATGGTTCATATTTCTGAGGATTGGAGGCATATGATAGTGGCAGAGTATGCCAAGGACACTTGGGCCTCCAGCATTGTTGAGGGATCAGCAGTTGATACCAGGTACACGCTTGTAAATGACTTGATCATTTACAAGAACAGGATATTTTTGATCCCAGGGTCAGAGGTGAAGAACATCGTTATGCGAGCCTTTCATGACATGCCTACAGCAGGACATCCCGGATACTTCAAGACTTACAGGCAGATACGGGAGAGGTTCACATGGAAAGGACTCAAGGGAGATGTTCTTCAGTATGTGCGTGAGTGCCTTGTTTGTCAGCAGAACAAGCAGGAGAACATGTACCCGGCAGGTTTGTTGCAGCCACTTCCGATTCCTGACAGGAAGTGGGAATGCCTGTCGATGGACTTTATTATGGGCTTGCCTAAAGCCCAAGGGCGTGATTGCATATATGTAGTTGTGGATCGGCTTACGAAGTATGCCCACTTCTTTCCGATCACCACGACTTACACAACTACACAGGTGGCAGAGGTATTCATTAGCGAGGTATTGAGACCATGGGTTGCGGAGCATTGTGAAGCGGCAATGAAGATAGTCGGTTCCTGAGTAACTTCTGGCAGGAGGTTTTCAGACTTTGTGGGACCGAGCTCACTCCGAGCACGAGTAATCATCCACAGACAGATGGGCAGACGGAGATAGTAAATAAGTGGGTGGAAGGGTACCTCAGGAACTATATAGCAGGGCAGTAGAAGGCGTGGGTCAAATGTATACATTTGTGTGAGTATTGTTATAACTCGACATTCCATATGACCATTCAGATGTCACCTTTCATGGCGTTATGCGGTATAAAGGCAGGAAGTTTCCCTAGGTGCTCTTGAGTGATATGAGTCTTGGAGTCTTGAGGAGGTTGGTTGCGGGAGAAGTCGGAGTGCAGGAGGTTGGCTGCAGGAGAGTCAGGACACTATGCGGGCTCTCAAGGAAAATATAGCCAAGGCACAGAATCAGCAGAAACAGTATGCAGATCAGAAGAGGACGGAGAGGCATTTCGAGGTTGGTGACATGGTTTACCTCATGCCGCAGCCCCTCACTGGGTCACCCACCTAGGAAGAGGGGTCAGAAGCTTAACATGCTATTACTTGACCTCTGTGATCCCAGGAGAGCATGGTGGCTTACTTGTTTGAGCTTCCAGCAGAGAGCAGGTACATAATGGCTTTATGTATCACGCCTAAGAAGGCGGTCATCGTGTAGGTACCATCTCAGCTTCTACCCTTAGATGATGAGGAAACCCATTTAGTAACGAGTCCATCCCGGAGGCTGTGGAGATGGTTGTACTATGAGGAGGACATCAGGAATATCTCGTAGAAATGGAGAGATTTTCCTGCTGAGGATGCTATGGGAGAGCGAGAGATTCTCAGAAGATTCAGCATTGAGACTGCTTAAGGAACCCAAGCAATTTCAGAGGGCTAATCGCCATGTCCCCTTCTCAGTGACATCTCTCAGGAGCACAGGATTGGCCTATCATACGACCCTCGTAGGCTAATGGACTGGATAGAGGGTCATTTTGGAGCTTGGCTCAGCTTCAGTTGGCGAAGTTTGATCAGTAGGCTTTCATTTGGGCTCGATCGGAGACTTCTTGCAGAAGTTGCTATTTTTAGCAGTTCCTGGCAGGCAGCGTGGGACCCCTGCTATTTTTAGCAGTATGGCTTTGGCAGTGTTCATAATCACTTCAGTGTTCGTCAGCTTCAGACGGATCAGTCATCGGATGAGTAACGAGGGAGATATTAATATTTAATTATATTAATTAAATATTAATTATTTGATGATTATAATATAAAGTTATAATATTAAATTATAACTTAAGTGATTATTCTTGAGGGGGTCGCCATCATCAAAAGGGGCCAAATTGATCATTATAAATTATTATAAAATATTTGGCTGAGACTATGGAGAAATTAAAAGATTAAAAGTTGAATATTTTATTAAAACCCTATTATTGAGGAAATCGCACTTTTGAGAGATATAGTGCATTTGCATTGGGTTTTGTGCCATTATGAGATTATTGAGAATTGAAACTGATCAACTTTGATCTGAGCAAGAGACTTTAGGGTTTCAAGTTCAAATTCCTTGGGGAACGAGCCATCTCCATCGGAAGCAATTCAGAGGGTGTGAAATAACACTTGATTTATTGCAGCAGAGGTTTCTTCATTCAGGAGGAATCACAGAGCTTCAGAGTTATTCATTTACAGAGTTTCAGCATAGTTTTCATCTAGGATCACATTGCAAATCTAGGCGCACCTTAATCCAGAGACTAGACACAGAAATCAAGAAGGTCGTACATTTATTAAATGTTGTTTCTGACATCAGGCCGTACCTGTACCAGGCCGTACTACTTTATATTGAGCCGTCTTTTTGCCTAGAGGAGAAACGCCTACCTTATTGGCTTTATATCTTCACCAGAGTGGCGCCCCTACATCTGGAATCATACGCCATCATTATTCTGAGGGAGAAGATACTTGTTTGCAGCCGTACTGTCAATACATCAGATCAAATCGCTGCTTTTTACCAGGTTTTTCATAAATATCATTGTTTTTTTCATTTGCATGCAATTGGGTTATATTGTAATCATCTTCAGAAGATTATATATAAGACAAGCTTCAGTATTTGCTATAGACTCTGTAGTTCTCAGATACAAATTATTTTATTGCATTTATTCTGTATTTCTTGCAAAAATCGCAATCTTCATTTATTGCTCAAAAACACAAAAACAAGCAAAAAAACCAAAATCCTTCAAAAAAATTAGAAAAACAGTCAAATTCGAAGAATAGGGGAAACTAGGGTTTCTACATAGCAACCCCAAAAAATCTAATCAGCGTCAACATTAAACCAAATATCCAACAAGCCAAACTATGTAGCCTCCCTAGAGGGGCGACCAGCTCCCAAAAATCAGGCTCTCCATAGTAAAATCTGAAATTTTGCAAGAAGGGGCACCCATGGATAGAAGAGCCAATGCCAAAACACCCACAAAAAGTTATCAGGTCCTCTGAGCAGTGTGAGTGAAAAGGTGGGTTGGCTGGCTATGGAGAAACACGAACTAGCAACGCTGATAGTCTGAAAACGCACTTCAAAATTGCTCCTACAATGCTGCAAATCACACTCCTCACAAAAACATGCCTAGAAAACATCATAGCAAGCAAAAACTGAAAGAGCAAAGGAAGCAATCACCAAATGAAGCTCAACTGTAAACCCTGCAATGGAGCTACGCCAATATCCATCTAAGGAGTATATTGCAACTCCAAAACTAAAGCCAACCTTGAGAGTTTTTGTCCTCAAATCCCAAGGAATTCTCTCTACAATTCCGTAGCACTTCATTATCATAAGTTTGCATAACCAAATGACAGCAAATGAGGGAGTATTTATAAGACTTGAAACCCAAAAGTTTGATTATCTTTTCCCTCCAAAAGGGACACCACACTTTGGGGAAATAAAATACTTTAATTTAAAGTTCATTTAAAACACCTTTGTAGGCATCCACTTTAGTCATACTTCAAATAGTTTTTTTAAAACAACTTAAGTTATCAAATGCTAGGCGTGGAGATCCAGAGGGCCTTTTTGACTTTATAAAATTTATAACTTAAGTTGCAATATTTCCATTTTCAAACTCCAAGGTTGTTGGAAGAACAAACTACCAAAAGTAACAAGATACAAACAACTAAAATTGCCACCACTGCCAAAAATAGAAACCCTGCACTTAATTGTTGTAGGACCACTACCAAAAATAGCACTTACTAAAAATAGCGTACTAAGTGTGTCCAAACTCAAAATAAGCCCATTCTGAGATGCAACTATGAAAATAGTAAGTGCTAAAAATAGACTACTAAAAATAGCAGTTACTGCCCACCAAGGATCTCAAAAACCTAGAAAGACCTAGAAAACTCTCTAGAAAACCCTTAGAATAACCTCCTGAAAAGCAAACAAGAATCCCCCAGGAATCTTGGAATCCCTCGAAACGTCTCTGAATAGCCTACGAGACTTCGAAAATAGGCTAACGGCCACTAGAATAGTTTAGGACCAAAAATGGGACATTACACAATGCCAAATTTGAAGAGGATATTATAGGCAGATTTGTGAGAGGATTAACAGCAGATTAGAGCAGCAACCAATTGCATATTTTCACCCTCATTTGTTGGTTGTTCATCCCCTTTTGTTGGCCGTACAACTCAAACTCAGGCGTGGGAGTTTTTGGGTCCAAGCACCTAGGATTTGGAGGGACTATTTGTTGCTTTTGAGGCGCCTAGGGTTGCTAAACTCTTTGGCATTAAGTTCTAGGTGGAGACGTGTAGATTTGGGGTATTGTGAAGCCAATTTCAAGACCTTTGTACACTGTTCCAGATTTATTTGTTTAATGTCATTCCTATTTGTATATTTGTTGTTCATGAAATTCTGAGTGTAAAACAGCCCATAAACTGGCTGTTATAAATTATACCAAACTGAAAAATGTATTGCAGCACATGGTTTTTAATGTTTGAAGTATAATTGATTTTCCCATCTGGGTATTCAATATTCTAGCTCTAAATTATTATGACTATTGTATTTATCACTGAGAACCCTTGAAACAACGGTTTGGTTAGTGAATGTGGTTATTTGGCTAAGTTTCAATTAGTTGTAGCTTCATATTGGTTTTCAAAAAAAACAAAAAAAAAAGTATGGTGCATATTACATCTTTTCCAATATTTTCTATCATAAAAAGGGTCTTTCCTCTACTACTCTTCATATCGCTTTCATAAGATGAAATAACATCACTGTAGGAGTAGAGACTATTCTTGAAATTATCTTTTTTGCTGTTTTTGTGCTACCGAACTTTTTTGCTCCCTTTCTTTGTGTAATGTTTTTCTTCTTCCTCACTATCACTATTCTTTGGATAAGGGCACTTATTTGCAAAATGACCTACCTTACCACAATTGAAACAATTAAAAGGCAATTTACCTTTGTACTTCCCAAAGCCCTTCTTTAGCTTTCTTATGAAGTTTGCTTCTTCATCATCAGATTCATCGTATCATCTTTTGTTAAGTTTGGATTCTTTGCTTTTTTGTTTCTTTGCAGCTTTGCCTTTTTGATGGCATCTCATGTTTGGTCCTCATCTCATAAGCAGTGGGGATTCCATGCAATTCTTCCATTGTTAAGGATCATAGATCCTTCATTTCTTCGATAGTAGAAACTTTAGCATTAAATCTAAGAGGCAATGATCTTAAAACTTTTTGCACAATGATTGAATCTTTAATCTCTTCTCCAAGTCCCCTAATTGTGTTAACAATCTCATCCACTCGAAGGAAAAAGGTGGCGATATTTTCTTCTCTCATTTTGAGACTTTCAAACTCCTCTCTATGAGTTTGAAGTTTAGCTCTTTTGACCTTATCATCTCCTTTGTAGGTATTCTTCAATTTTTCCCACATTTCTTTGGCCAATTTGCAGTTCATAACCTTCACGAATTCTGATTTCGATAATCCAAACAGAATTGCATTCTTCGCTTTTGCATTATATTCACTATCCCTCTTTCCTTCTTGATTTGTTTAAGGAGTTGCAGGAGGTGTATAACCATTCACCACGGATTGCCAAATATCGTATCCTAGAGAATTGAAATAGGTTTCCATTCTTATGCTCCCAAAAGCATAGTTTGTTCCATCAAAAAATGGTGCTTTGTTTGATAAGAAACTATATCCTTCTTGTCCTGCCATGTGTGCTTACATAAGATCTTTCTTCAAACGCTGATACCAATTGATAAGCACATGCTTATACTAAGAAGCGGGGGTGAATCGGTATATCCAAACATTTTCCCAAAAACTTAATCAACCACAACAATAACAACCATTGAAGATCTAACAATTAGGAACATAATGAAACACCAAATTTACATGGAAACCCTTGTGGGAAAAAACCACGGAAAAATAATGCTATATATAAAACTTCTTACAATCTTTGTGGGCACCAACATACAGGAGACACCAATCCCCTCTTATACAATTTGTGAGCACCAACCCACTAGAGACACCAATCCCCACAACGGAGCACCAACTTAGTTAGAGACACCAATCTCTTCGATTTGGAGGCACCAACCTCTTTCACAACAATATCTGTCTTCTTGATAATTCTCTTTAAAATCTGCTATAATTCTCTCTTAGATCTGCTATACTTCCTTCACAAAATCTGCCTTGACTAATCTTCTTTGTTTCCTTCCTTCAAATCTACTTGTGCTTGTATAATGTCTTTTATTTTCACACACATTTCATTCACACATTCCACAACTATCAATTATATCTTCTTGAATAGGAGAATTCCTAAGTTACCAATTCGCCACTCCCAGCCTCTGGATATGATATGATTCGTACCGGATTCAAAATTCGGATTCTGTACGATTCAAATTCGGACATGGTACGAAAACTTGACTACAGATTCGCCTTGGATTCGAAACGCCACTATGGATTCGTCCAGGATACACCCAGCCAAATCCGTGACAAATCCGACTCGAATCTAGACGTCAAAATGCCCAGGCCGCGGAAAAAGTGCCTTTTTTGCATTTCTTAATTATTTTTTTGACTAAGAGTTGACTTCTAAATAATTAAATATTCATTCCAACCCTAATCTTTGCCTCCAAACAGACTAAATAGGTAAAAACACTCTCATTTAACAATTTGTGAATGAAAAACAAGTTTTTTTGCCTCCATTGCTAAACTTTCTCTCTTGCTTGCACAAGCTTGAATAGACTTGAAGGTTGATCATTGGTTGTTCAAAGTTGATTGTTGTGCTATTCCTAAGCACTCGCAAGTGTTTGTTCGTTGCCAAGAAGATTGTAGAGCAAGATTTGTTCAAAAGAGGTAGGTTTCTTTGAAGATTTTTTATTTTTTTCTTACATTTTTTTTAACAAATGAACTATTTTGTTTTGTTTTTATTGTTTTATCGATTGTTCTCATTCGTTTAAGTTTTTTAGTTTCAAATTTAAATACCAAAATTATTTCAATCTGTTGTGCCTTAGGTATTACAATGGCATCCACTTCTAACACCTCAGCTCAATCTCGTTTCAAAATAAATGCAACCTCTCCCCTTTAGATATATGTAGAAATGGTTCAACAATGTCTAGGTGGTGGAGTATATATTTGGATTTGTAGTCATTGCAAAGTTCGATATACGAGCTCATACAGTCGAGTGAAAGCCCACTTGTGTAAGATCCATGATAATGGCATCAAACCTTGTCCAGGACCTCCAAAAGGTGATGGCAAAGGCCTTTCAGATGACGCAGTGTTGAAATATATTGCTGAGCAAGAAAAAGTAGAGCAAAAAGTTGGTAGTCTTAAAACAAGCCATCCTTTGAAGAAAGGATCTCAATCCATGAAACCCCCTACACCACCTACTTATCTTCTACCTACAGAAAGCCATCCATTTATGAACGTCCCTCGAGAGCAAACTGTGCCCTCTTCAAATAAAAGATCTAAGGGACTGTTGGAAGCTTCATTTCAGAATGAGGCAAGAAAGATTGTTGATCAAGACATAGCAAGATGTGTCTATGCCAATGGATTGGCATTCAACGTTGTTCGTTCACCACATTGGCAAAAAATGGTAAAATCTATTAATGAGGCTCCAAAGGGGTATAAGGGCCTAGGTTTTGAGAAGATGCGTTGCACCTTATTGAAGAAAGAGGTGAAACATGTAGCAAACTCTTTGAAGCCCATAAGGGATTCATGGATCGAAACACGGGTCACCATCATTTCTAATGGATGGAAAGATGCAAAAAATCGCCCATTGATCAATGTTATTGCCGTGTCCCCTAAAGGGGCAATGTTTTTGAGAGCAGTGGATTGTGAAGGATAGGTGAAAGATGGTCCCATTATTGCTAACATCCTTTGCCAAGCTATTGAAGAAGTGGGCCACCAAAATGTTGTGCAAGTTGTAACCGACAATCCCAAAAATTGTAGGGCTGTTGGGTTATTGGTTGAGGAGAAGTATCCACACATTTTTTTGGACACCTTGTGCTGTCCACTCCCTCAATCTAATGCTACAAAAAATTGAATCCAAAATTGAGTGGATCAAACAAGTGTATGTTGAGGGCGAAGACATCCAAATGTTTGTCACCAACCACCATATGACACAAGGAATATTTAGACAACTCTCAAAATTGGAGTTGTTGAAGGTAAGTTAATTCTCTATATTTTTAAATTTTTACTATTTTTTTAATTTTAAATTTTGATTTTGTAAATTTAACTTATATTTTTATTTTTATTTTGATTTTCAAACAGGTTGTCGAGACCCATTTTGCCTCCAACACAATTGTGTCAAGACGACTTATAAAGGTTCATGACGCACTCTGTGCCATGGTAATCAGCCTAATTGGGCCATATAGAGGCAATCTAGCAGTGAAAGGCCAAATAGGGTCAAGCAAAGGATCCTCGATGATAGTTGGTGGGATCGTGTAGGAACTCGTCTCCTTCCCACTTCTGAAGCTCGGCTTAGGGTTTGTGTTTTTTTATATTTGCCCTTTTGTGTATTTTTAATAAAAATAATGCCAGGCATGAAATAAAATACTGGAAATGAAATAGAAACCCTACTCTAGCAAATAGATAATTTTTACTGATTCACTTTAAAAACTTCAACAATAGAGCATACCCAGAATACAATCTTCTGATATTAAAGATGCTGAAATTCTTATTCTGAGATTCTTCTCTAAATCTGATGAAGCACGAACTTGACCTCTGGATGAAGCCAACAGTTAAGCACCTTCAACTGATATTTCACAACCTCAACACGTTGTTGCAATGAAGCAGCTACGCTCTCCAATGCCGATACGCTGGTAGAAAAACCCTAGGGCTCCCTTCTCCAAACGCCAAAGAAAAATCATAAACCAAATATCAAATCCTGGATGATCCAAATGAGCCCATTAAGATGCTTTTTATACTTTTCCTGGAGGAACTCACACACTTTTCTCACCAATGTGGGATAAAAGATAATAGGTTGATTCCCTCCATTTTTCCTTTTAAAACATTTTAAAATAAAATGTTTGCACTTTGGAATATTAAAATATATCCTTGAAATTGGCGCCCAAGTAATTAATTAAAATGGCCCCCTCTTTAATGATGAATGGACCCTCAAGTCATAAAGTGCAAATACAATGTTATAATATTATCTTAAAATATTAATTATTATTAAAGTCACCTTTAATAATAATTAAACATTATAACTTAGGAAAAACTCCTTATTTCACCAACTCAACTGAATTTGGGAATCGACACTACCAACATGTGAACTTTTGGTGCCCTGCTATAAATAGAATTGCTTGTCGGCTGACTTACTATAAATAGTAAGTATATGAAACTGAATCAACTGAAGGCTACTTGAACCCACACGAGATGCTGAAGGAGAGATTCCTCTGATCATTGCCAAAAGAGACCCTCTAACCAAACATAGTAGGCTACGAGGGCCAGGAATAGGCTAAATCCATCGAACTTTCATGCTCACAAAATTGGGGACATTACAGATCGTGTTGAGTATCTCGTCAGTTTCACTAAGCCCATATTGAGTATGATCCGTTAGACTGACATGGATAGACCTTGTTTGGGCGAAGTATATGATGGTATCAACTCAATCATAGTTGGAAAACTTGCCCCAACAAAAAACTTGCCAAGGAAAAAATTGGAGAGTTTTTTAAAACTCAGCAAAAACTCGGCAAAAAACTCAGGAAATGAAAAAATTGCTTAAATTTCATTAAAAATACATTTTTTTTGCAAAATTCAATGACAAGATGAATCCAATGAATCCATAAATGAGTACAAAAGTGTTTTCTATTAATTTTGATTGACTTTAATATAAATTGATTACAAAATTGCATTCTCATGCCGAATCCCAATGACTAAAAGCCTGAAAGTCTGATACATGAAAATAGTAAAACTAGAACTAGAAGCAAATACTAAACAACAACTAAATACAGCATGCTAGGCTTTCCTCTTCCCTAGTCTAGCAACAGCTAGGGAAGAAGGGGTGGGTCCTCTAGTCCTGCCGCGTGTGCGTGGTGCTGGTGGCGGTGGCTACGGTGCTACTGCTATTGGCTCTGGCTGCACTGCTATTGTTGCTAGCTCTGGCTGAATCTCATCCATATCCTCAAGAATGTCCTCCAACCCTACATCTCCGACTCCTGATGCACCCACATCCTCCATTGCCTGTTTCTCGAAGTCAAGGATTTCATCTGCGCTAAACAATGGAGGCTGCTCCTCTCGCCCTGTCCAATCACTATAAGGATCTATCTCATCTAAGTCAATAGGATCCAGTGATTTTTCTTCAACTCTCTTTATGCGCAACCGAAGGTTGTATTGCACAAAGACCAAGTCATTGAGGAGCTTTTGTGTTAACTTGTTCCTCTTCTTCATGTGAATGGACTCGAACAAGCTCCAATTGCGCTCACAATTGGATGCACTACAAGGCTGACATAGAATGCGGTGGGCAATTTTTTGTAGATTTGGGGTTTTTCCACCCCAATTTTTCCACCAAACATCTGCAAAAAAAAAATAGAAAATTGAAGAGTTAGAAAACAAAGTCAAAGACTCAAAAGTCAAAAGTCAAAACACATTTTATCAAATTCTAAGATGTATGTGAAATAAACTTAAAATTTAAAGACTCAGAATTTTATCCCTGGTGGCAGAGTGGTTCTTCCTCTAACAGCCAGCTCCGAAGAAAAGAGATTACCAGTTGCCCCCCTATATATATCCATCTCCTTGATGATGAGGTCTCTCACAACCTTGGATTCCATCCTCTGAATGCATGTTGTGAGCCCCTCCATAACCTCTCCATTAGGATCAGAGAAGCTCTCTGAGAAGAGAGAAGAAGGGTTGAGGAAGTACCCTGCTGCATGGATGGGTTGGTTGTCATGTCCCCGAATTGGAGGTATGGTGATTTAATTAAATTATTTAATTAAGTTATCCAACTTATTAATATTTTATGAGGATAGCTTAATTGATGATTTAATTAATCAAGAGATGTTATTAAATTAATTATTTATTAAGTTATTCCCATAAAATAAAATATCAAAAGGGATGACTTATTATTTAATTAATTTAATAATAAAAAGTGACTTAAATGACTTAATAATAAAATAATAAAATAATAAAGTCACTTAAGGAATAATCAAGAATCTTCTAGAAGTCTCTTGGTGATGAGGTTGAAAAAGTATAAAAAGAGGCTTGGGCTATGCATTTGGACATCTTGAGTTGCAAACACTTTTCTACTACACTGCTGAAGCTGAATGCTTAGCTTATTGTTTTCCAGTCTTCGTTTGTGAAAGACCAAACCTAGCTGGTTAAGTGCCAATTTCGGTTGTGCAACACCAACCCTAGTTGGATAGTGGAGGAAGATACTTCAGTCTTTCTCATTGGACTTATTGCAATCATTGGAGGTCATTTTTGGAGAGATTTATGAGATATTTTGAGGTCTGTAATTTTGCTTTCAATCTGCAGACCAGCCATGGAAGGATTAGCATTTTCATTCATTACTCTTCATTGAAGCTTCATCTCTTTGTGGGTATTGGAGGGATCACTTTCTCTTGCGAAGACAATCATTTCTATAACAATTTTGGAAGCCAATACTGCTGTATTTATTTTTCTAAAAAGTTGCTAGGCAAACCAAGGGCGACCTCTTGGCAAGGGGGCGATTTTAGTTTTGGAGGCACAATAAATTCCAATAAAATTTGTGTGGCATTGCTGGGCATAGAGAAGGGTTGACACACCTTCTTGAAGGAAAAATTCAGCTTCATCAAAGATAAACGAGCTTATTTGTGGGTGCTGCTACAAAACCAGGTTCTTCATTTCTGAAGTTATTTTGCATTTACTGTCTCATTTACATTAGGGATCATTTGCTGGTATAATCAGCATCACGACAATGTAATTACAGTCATATTATGAACAATCAAATTGCATATGTAAGGCTATCATGAGTATGGTAGTTGGCATTGATAGTTTCAGTCATATCTATATTGTAATAAGTCTGATTGCAATTCATCTACAACTTGTAATCACTTATATTTCATTGCAATATCATATTGGAGATATAAGGAGTTTGCTGGTCATTTATTTGACAAAATGTCTTTTACATGTAATTGCATTACTTTGTGTTAGTTTTCATGCCAGGTGTTTGTGAAAATTCCTCTTGGCTATAGGTGTGCATTTGCATTTAGAAATTCATTTATATGCACTTGAAAACACATAAAGAGTTGCATCTTCATTTTAGATAATTGCATAGTCATCTTGGAAGATATTTACAAGCATTTATTCATCATTGCATCAAGACAAAAGAAAGCAAAGCAATCTGAAGCTTATTATCAGCAAGTTGGGTGTTGCAAACAAAGTGTTTGTCAAAATTCCAAGGGCAGAAAATCAGTGTTCTTGGATCAGATTTGGCAAGGCACTTTACATTGGTGAAGTTGATTGTTCCACCTCCTATCAACAATCTCCCATATGGGATCAAATTTGAGGCTGTCCTCCATGTAATAACTTTTGATGGCCTCCTTGGCCCTATCCATGGCCTCATAAATGTATCCCATTGGGTTTTCATCCCCATCTACCAAGTGGAGGACTCTAACCAAGGGCTCCAACACCTAGATTAAAAATACAAAAAGATCAAAGTTAGAAATTTATAATGAAAGGCTTAAAGTTAAATTAAAAAATATATATTTATATTCAACTTGAGATTAAAATTAAAATCAAAGTTTTGAAGTTACCCTCACGATCTCTATAGCTTTTTGTGCAAACAAGGGGTCAAAGACTATCGCAGAAATTCTCTCTCCTTCGGCCTTCTCTGAATATGAGGAGTCATTCCATGCTTGACTCACGAACATTTGTTTCAGAGAGCCCAAAGAATCCAAAATGCTTTGCAATGTTAGGAAAATTGTTGCAAACCTTGTGGCACCCGATCTCACCAACTCCTTCCCTTGCATATGCTCTCTCATCAAATTAAGAACCCAAGGGTGATTGTAGATATATTTTGTGATGCTCCTTGCATCATCTACAATCGGTGCCACCCAAACAAGTTTGTCTATGTCCTCCAAAAGAAGGTCAAGGCAATGAGCCGCACAAGGTGACCAAAAGAGTGATGGATGTCTACTCTCAAGCATCCTTCCAGCTGCCACATACGCTGCTGCATTATTTGTGATGACTTGCACCACATTAGCAATCCCCACCTCCATCACAACTTCATCCAACAACGTACACAATGTATCTGCAGTTTTTATCCTGTTGGAAGCATCCACCGACTTCCAAAACACTTCACCTTTGGAAGCAACCAAAAAATTAAGGATGGTGCTGTTTCTCCCATCCGTCCACCCATCAGAAAGAATTGAGCAGCCAAATTTCTTCCATTTATTTTTTTGCTCTCACCACATGCATTGCCCTTTCAGTTGTATTTGTGAGCAACCTACAAGTACAAAGTAAAATAATTAAATAAGTACAAAATTGTAAGTTTTAAACAAAAAATAGCTTGAATTCAACATAAATAATAAATTAATTTAAATTTTAAATTAAAGAACATAAAATTTAAGTTGACTTGTCACTTACCTCCCACTCAAATCTTTGCGAGAAGGTGGCTTGTAGCCTTTTCTTGTAACTGTCAATGAAGTGACCATATTGTGCCAATAGGGACTACTCACCACATTGAATGGTATGTTATTGATATACCAAAAATCAGCACATGCCATGTCGGCATGTTCATGCACCTCCTTGTTCCACCCTGTAGCCTCCAATGATGCGTGTGCTCCTGGTGTGTTTCTTGGCACAAAAAAACTCTGTGGGTTGCATGAAGATGAAGGTGGTGGTGGCATTGGCACTCTAGTCGAACTAGAGGAAACGGGGGGCCTAGAGGATGGTATGGTTGTGGTTGTGGCGGCTGTGCCATGAGTGCGAATCCGTGGACCACGAAGAGAGCCCACAATGCTAATAATATTTGCATCCTCATCTGACTCTATCTCCATGTTCTTGACCCCGTGCTCCTGAGTCCCATGGGCATGCGCATGTCCACTGGCTATGGATATTGCTATGGCTTTTTTAGCCCTCTCCCTTTGCATTTTTTTTCCCTCAGCAAGTGAAAGTAGGGAAAGCATCTCTCTTCTAATCTCTTCTTTGGGCTGCCCACAAACCTTGGAATCACACTGAGGAATGCCTGCTAGATGGTATTTGAGGCGATTTATGCCTCCATGATATGTATTTTTTCATTCACCGGAAACAACTGTTCCAGGAACTGGCCCTCTGACACCATATTTCCATGTAGGGTCTCTAGCCCCTGAAAGGACGAATGCCTGGAACCCATGATGATGTTGTGCGAGGGATGGAACTTGATGGGTCGGGGGCGGAACCTGATGTTGAGCCTGAACCAAAGCCAGAAGCCATTATAGTGTGTAATGTGTATTCACTGATCAATGATCAATCCACACATTCAAAAAATATGTACAACATATTAGTTTTTTAATACAAAAAAATTTAAAAAACAACCTAAAATCATTAAAACTTCAAAAATCTAGAGCTAAATTTGATTTAAATTGATACAAATGTGTTTAAATGAATTATCAATTAACATTATTAACTAATCTTATCATTCTACACAAAAAATGAACCTAGGTCTGAAAATTTCAAAAAATAGTGAAAAAAATGAAAAAAATCAGCAAAAATCAACAAAAGATTGTGATGAATCTTGTTTTTTGGATTCTAAATGCAAAAAAATTGTTTCTTTGTGCTCTATCATGTCTTTTTTTCAATTTGGAATGAGTATTTTGCAAGAAGAATGAAAGAAATTAATTAAAAAAAAAAAAAAAACAAAAACAAAAACCCTACCTGTGAATCGAATTTCCCTTCAAAATCCACACAAAATGGCGTTTGAATCCGCTCTCCTCGATGGCAAATCGTTGGAAATGATATCTCCTTACTTTGGGGGGGGGTTTAGCTCCTCACACAAAGTATCAAGTGATTTTGAAATGAAATGAACAACATAAAAAACGTTTTCTAACTTTATTCCTGCGCAGGCGAGTTTTTTCATCGGACTCGCAAGTTTTTGGCGAGCACTCGCCACTAAAAACTCGTTTTTGGGGGTTTGGCAAGTTAACTTCGAAAAAACTCGTGAGTTTTTTAAGACTCAGCGAGTTCTCTACGAGTATGCGAACTATGGACTCAATAATTGAGAAGATGAAATCCATCATCAATGCAAAAGAGGAAGATCCTGAAGAAAAGTTCTTCAAAGAGCTACAGGAAATCATTGTTGATAGATGGAACAAAATGACCACTCTATTGCATCTTCTCGCTTTTGCATTGAGGCCCAAATATTATAGTCCTGAAGTGGCTCAAGGGTACAAGGCAGCACTTCATAGACTCTTCAATGATCGTGAACAACGTGATCGAGTGAGAGTTGAGTTCATGACTTTTGCATGCTCCGGTAGTGTTGATCAGAATCTTGATGCTCTTTGAGACAACTACAGGGTGGATGCTCATAGTTGGTGGTACTTCCATGGGCAAGAATACAGGACCCTCCAACCTATTGCAATAAAAAATTTATCCCAAGTAAGTTTTATATTTTGTAATTTTAATTTTAATTTATAATTTTATATTAATTAATAATTTTGTTTAGTTAAATTTTGTAACTCTTAAGTTCTTAACTATTTAATTTGGTCTTAATAGGTTGCTAGTTCATCTTCTTCTAAGAGGAATTGGAGCACATACTCCTTCATCCACTCAATAAAACGCAATAGGCTACATTCAAAAAAGGTAGAGGACTTGGTGTATGTGCAAACAAACTTGCGCCTCCTTACACACAAGCAAAGTTCCTACAAAGGAGACACAAGGAGGTGGGATATTGAGCCAAAGCAGCTTGACTTGGATGCTTCCACAAGTCACTTAGCTACACTTGATATTGATGATGAGTATGAGCCTGAAGTAGCTACTAAGCATGAGAGTGGTAGTGTCAGTGCTACTACTAGTGGCAATGCTTGTGCGAGTGCCACTAATGCTATTTGTGGTTCTACACAAAATGTAGCATCTAATGACACTGATTTTTTTGATGACCCATGTGATTCAGATTGATCAATGATCAATAATGGTTGACTGTAAACACTTGACATTTAATGTTTGAATTTTAATTTATAATTTTGTATCATGACATTCGAGCATCACTAATATTTTAATATTTCACTTAGTGATTATGAAAGTGGTGATGTATTTTTGCTATGTTATTAGAATATTAATATAGTGGTGTATTCTGAACTTAATTACTGCTGCAAATATGTATATATTTCTGATTTTTATATGTTTTTTGTATTGTCGTACCCAAACTGTACCCAACCCCAAAAAAAAATTTCACCGAATCCCATACCGGATTCGCATACCTATACCCAAATCCAAAAATGAATCAGTAACTTAGGAGAATGTAATGTCCCCTATTTGACTTGACCATCGGGATCAATAGATTAGCCTATGACAGGAGCTTCCGTAGGCTAATGAAGTGTTTAGGGAGCTCAATTGGCAATATTTCTAGGACTTACCATTTTCAGTAAGTCAATCAGGGTAGACTTGGGAGTTGGATTTCACAGTTTCAGGCACCCTTGGGTCTAATCACCTCTTCTGTGGTTTCTGGGATATCTTTTATGGCGATATTTTGGGCCTTTGGGCCAAACTTACTATATTTAGTAAGTCGGTGGGATCAGGTCATTGGGAGAATCTCAATGTTGGACTCGGTGCGTCTTGCGGAGAGCTTTCCATCGAGCTATCATACATGGTATTCCGAGTTTGACTGCTATATTATTTTAATGCCTAAAGTTTAATAAAGTGACAATTAAATTAAAGGGGGACATATTTATTATAAAGTCGCTTTAAACATTATAAGTTGTTTTTAAAAGTTATTCCCCTAGGCAATGTGTTATCATGGGCCTTTTTTTTAAGTGAAGAATATTGATAAAAAGGTTGTCCCTCCTTTTATCCCCCATTGCATATGCAAGTGAAATCAACTTCTTGGAGGACCTTACATTCTCTTGGCTGGGACAAGTTGAGGCATGCTTGGGAATATATGAAGTTAAATGAATTATCGGAGAAGTTCTTCTTCAAAGGTTTGTGAGGACATAAACCCTCATGAATAGCATTCTTCTCGCTGTTGCAAGAGACAGCCAGGAGGATTTGAATCAAGTTTTCGAGGAAGAGATCTTGCTGCTACAGTGCCGCAGCTACAGTAGAACGGCTGCAGTACTTGCTATTTTGCTGGTGGTTGGCAACATTTGGAGAGAATATTTCAAGCCATACAGGTCAAGGTAGGGACTGAATCAATCAAATACACTTGGGAGATAAGCTACACAGTCTGGAAATGCATGGAAATGTGGCCATACAGGTCTGAGATGAATTAGAAGGGGGGCTGTGCCTGGTTGACAGCAATCTCAGAGTGCTGAATAGACTTATTGGAGCTGCTCCAGGTCTGAAATTAGTGAAGACAGCAACTGGTATGTCTATGCTGTATTTACTGATGACTATTGCTGTATCAAACTGTTGTTGATAATGAAGATGTGTAGATATCATTCACTGAAGCTATTCAAGGGAATTAATAACAAATAATTTCAGTCTGTTCTGCGTTATATTACAAGTATTTGTTATGAATGATGTTCTATGCTGAATTAAATCTCAAGTTACTTAGCAAACAACAACAATCCAAACAATATATTGCAAATTGAGAAAAAAAAAGTACCCAGTAGTTAGCTGCAAACCAACTGTTTGAAAAAAATTACATTGAGAGAAAGGGCACAAAATTTAGTTTAGAACAAGGGGGTATCCATTACAGAGAATTCCATTAATGGATGCAACCATTTCAAAGAAGATAACTCTTATTAACACACACCTCTTCAAAAATGAATCGCTGCCTTTATTTACAAAACTGACTGTTCATTTTCATTAACAAAACCTGAGCGCTGCCTTTTTATTAATTGCTGCCACTTTAAAGCTTTCATCGCTGCTCTTTAGGAATCACTACATGCTAATAAGGCATTTTTCTCTTTATTTTAGAGATTTTGTCATAGGTACCAAAGTGTGGTTGGCCAACATTTGTGGTCGGCCCAAAACAGATAATGATTTAATTTATTTATCAATAACATGACCGCTAAGGGTAAACACAAGAGGGTCGGCCAGCATAGGCATTAAACAATCATATACTTGTCTTTTGGTCTACATCAAACACCTTTGACATCAATGACAATATTCTAACACAGAACCCTTTCTCTATGTTCAAGAATTATAATAAGTTCCCCTATTGGTGTTGAAAATCTAATTTAACTCATGACTTGAGCCAAATCAACAGGGTCGTAATTGGGTAAGAGCACATCATGTGGAATGGTTAAATTGCTAGCATCAAGAATATAAAACATGACTATACCACAAGAGGCAAAATCCTTACTTCTTATTACCTTCTTCTCTTTGTCTTCACATTGTTCCTTCATTAGTTGGGAGTAGGCTTGCTTTGCTTTGTTGTTTGGATCCACCCTTTCTAAAACAACAGCAATACTTGAGGTTATTGCATGGTCATGAGGATTGGGCACACGTGTCTTCCTGAACGCTTGCTAGTACACTATTTCTTTTCTCCACCATCTTCCTTGCAGCAATATCATTCTGTAATGTCCCCTTCTCGAGCATGATCTTTCCAGTGACCGTTGGCCTATTCCGGAGACCCGTAGGCTAGTCAGAAGGTAAAATTAGGGTTTCCTATTTTGAAGGATGTTTTGGCTCAGAGTTGGTTGTTTCAATAGCGGATTCTTTCTGGGTTTTCAGAGAGCTTCGCAATGGTATATTCTTCTTGGCATTCTGAGCATCTTCAAGAATTTACTATTTTTAGTAAATTCTATTTCGGGCAGTGAACCTATTGGTCTTGACACAATTGACCTTCCTCTTCAGTTGACTCAATTGGCTTATTCAGTTCTAGCTTCGGAATGCAGTTTCGGAGAAATAAGCTCATTCTATTTAATAACATTATATTTTAATGTTATTTATCACCTTGGCCTAGTCTATTAACTTAATGTTATTTTAAAAGGTGGACTTGAAGGGTGGCGCCATCATTAAGTTAATATTGAATTTATTAAAGATGATTTAAAAGCCTTAAGTGGGACGCCATTTCCAAGGTTATAAATTATTAATTAAAAAGTCAAAATTGCAGCTTGAAGAAAAGGACACCATTTGCTCAAGGATTAGGGTTTGAATCTTAAAAGGAGATTAGGGTTTCGAGAAAGGGCAACGGAAGATTATAAAAGGAAGCCTTGGGTTCTCATTTGAGCATCTTTGGTCTATGCTATTGTTATGCTGCCGAAATGGTTGCGGGATTTCTTCGAGGAATGAATGCCTCCTAGTCTGGGCTCGACTTCATGCTTGAGAGATAGCATCTAGTGGAGAATTTAGTATGCTTATGAGTGATTCTTTAGTGAGGTTTGCATTGTTGTTGAGTTGATACCTTGTAGTTGGATTTGCTTATATAACGTTGTTGCTTGCATATTAGAAGTTCTGGTTTTTGCATTATTTGCTACAGCAGATTCATATTTTCATTCATATGTCAAAAAATACACAAAATATCCTTTTGGGCATTGTTCATATCTCTCTGTCTGGGTAGGGTGAACCTTTGTCTCAAGTTTCAAATTTTATAGATCAGCATTTAATTTTTAAAACAAAATCGCCCTTCTAGCTGGCCGTACCATCTGTACTTGCTTGGTTTTTCGTGCATAAATAATCTAAGGTATTTTGTTGGGGTTTCAGTGTGCTAATTGGGTCGCCATCATTATATGGTCATTTTGCATCTTATTCTGTGAGATTTGAGTGAGTTTTGAGAGTGTTGTGAGTAAATTGGTGAGTTACAGGGCTGCTGTTCGTGCATGTGAAGATCCGGACTGTCAAAATCAGATTATCAGGTTGGCCGTAATATTGCAGTTTCTGAGTTGATCTTCTTTATTCATTGAAAGAATCTTTTAATATTGTTGCAGTTCTATTACTCTTGATTGTAATTGATAGCAAGGCATTGTCTAACATTTGTAAGCTGGCAGTAGTACTGACAGCAGTTATAATCTTGCTTATCAAATTGTAATGTTCATCTTTACAGTCTTCATTTGCTATTACATTTAATTTACCTCCGCCCTATGGTAGCTACTCTCCCATTCTGGGTTAGCAAGCACATTTTGGGTGTTGAGTGTTTCAGCTTTCAGCATTTATCTTTCAAGCATTGTTATTGTAATCACTCCGTCATATGGTCGCCCCTCACTCCGTATTGGATTGGGTAGCACATACTTGACGTCGAGTTCCCTTCAACATTTAGATTAGAAGACCCTCTGACCATATGCTCGCCATCATCGGCGCCATTCTTGGTTAGAGTTACAGCATAAGCAGTTTGTTTTAGATCCTCTGACCAATGCTCACACCTTGCCCACATCGGGATCCTGGTGTACATTCTGGTTAGAGTTGCTTTCTGCACGTTTTGGTTTATCCTCTAACCTTAACGGGTGCATTGATTGTAATTTGCAATTTGTTAAAATCGAAAAAATTTGGCTCGGAATATTTCACATTCTTAGTCTAATTTTCCAACCCTTGTTTTCCTTTGTCAATGCCTACGTCAGCCTTACATGGCATATCAGCAACCTTATCTCTTGCATGTACTTTCATGTTTCTCAATTGATATCCATTTTGGACATGCCTTAATATTATATCTATAAGGGCTCTTATTTCTCCAACTAGTGGTATAGTCCCTTTGTATTTTTGCCTCATGAGTTTCCTTAAGTGCTCAAAATCATGCATGAGCAACTCATACCAATTTAGATTTGCACTATGAGTATGATCATATTGGAAAATTTAGTCAATTGCCTCATATTCAAGATATTCAGTATCTTCCTCCATGGAGTCATACTCAAAAGGTATTCAACTAATCAAGATCATCCTCATAATATTCTACAACACCTTCCTCATTAAGGACTTCTTCATCTTTGCTTGTTGATAGTGATACTACAACTACACTATTGAATGGATCATGCTGAAGACTACAACCTTCACACCATAATGAGGTGTCTTGGAAATACATATTATCCCATCACAAAGGATCAAGAGTTTTCTTGCCTTGATGCTTGAAATTCCCTTGCCTAGGAATCATTTTGTTCCATCCTTTTGGACCAATTGACATTATAAGGTCTATTATACAATCTCTAACCTTCACTGAAATAAGTTGCAGCATTATGAAGTGGCAGCCCCTTATCATTCCTTGCTACCTTATATGATAGATCCTTTACTACACCAACCAATCTATCCAACTTTTCTTCAAAAATGAGAGGTTTAGTAGCATTTCCTTTACCTAGTTGTGAGATCTTGACATCCCCCCTTTTGATATGCTTTTGACATGCTTTCTATAATATCCCAAGGAAAAAAATCTTGGAAATATCTTGGCAATATTTAATTAAAACCTTCAACAATTTAAATTTATATTGGACAAATACATTTTGGTTTTAAATATTTAGAACCAGAACCTTAGAAACCCTAGATTATATTAATAGTTGCAAACTAGCCTTAATGACTTTGAAATATGCCTCAAACTTCTTTATATTACTCTAAAATGCTTTAATGTTTACAAAGCAACATTTATGGCCTAGGATTATACTTTAGACTTCAATTTTATCTAATCTAACAAACCCTAATCGATTTCTACTCAACTCTAGCAAACTCGAAAAAAATTCCTTACACCCATTCAAATAACATTAAACCTAATATTGCAAATCGAGTTCTCAAATAGAAGACATTGTAGATTAGATATTTAACCCTAAATTGATAAGGGTCCTAATCAACTTTCACGAATTTACATCAACCCTAATACCTAGACTAATAAATGAAGATAACAAATTGTAGACAATACCAAAACCCCTTTTTTTAATAAATTAAATGTGTCTAAGATACACTCGGCTTACTAATAGATGAAGCTGATAGATAACTAATCACAAAATATGTTTCACAGCAACGGATATAACCACATAAACTATTATGGATAGGACCCACAACAAAGAGCAGAATGGCATAGACTCGGCACCATGAAATTACATGAAACTAGTCTAAATACATCACAATGCTACATCAGCCATAACCATCTAACAATACAATACTTGCTCCCATGACAACAAGGATTTTGTGCAACTCCACACAGCTAAACATTTGCAACCTTGAAGCTCACGAGCAACCTCTAGTGAACTCATGTGACTAGGAAAAAGGGTTTTGTCCTTTGCCTTGTGAAAGCAAAAGGGTTTCCATCCTCAATCTTTTACAAATCTAAGGGTCTTTGTCCTCAGATCTAACTGTTTGAACACTAGTGCTCAAAACAATGTCAACTAGGGTTTCAATTCAAGAATAAAGCATAATCCTCTCGAATAATGAACAACCAAAAAATATATCTCATTTGGCATAGTCAAATGGCCTAGAGAACAAATTCGTAGTCATTGTCCCTTGACATCATCAACATTAATGGTGTCCTTCAATCCGAGTGTGTAGGGCATAGAAAATCCTATTAAAACCTCTAAAATGATGACCAACTTCAACTACTACGTTAATGAGATATGGTTGTTATTATCCTTCAAACTACAAGTACACATAAATCCATGCCCTTCATTTTGAACAATATTTTCTAGCATGATGTAATGAACCGACCCAATTCTGACCCAAATTTTTTCAAACTTCGAAGATGATCACAACATGTCATGTCCCCATTTTTGGCGAGCATCAGAGATCGTGAGTTTGGCCTATCAGGAGACCCTCGTAGGCTGACAGAGTGGTTAGAGGGTCGTTTCGGAGCTTGGCTCAGCATCAGATTGGAAGTTTTGATCAATTGGCTTTCGTTCGGGCTCATTCGGACGTTTCTTGCAGAATTGCTATTTTTAGCAGTTCCTGACAGGTAGTGTGGGACCCCTGCTATTTTTAGCAGTATGGCTGTGTCAATATTCGGAATCACTTCAGGGTTCATCAGCTTCAGACGGAACAGTAATTGGATGATTAACGAGGAAGATATTAATATTTAATTATATTGATTAAATATTAATTATTTAATGTTTATAATATAAAGTTATAATTTTTAATTATAACTTAAGTGATTCTCATAAAGGGGGCGCCCAACATCAGGAAAGGGGCCATTTCACATATTAAATTTATAATTTAATATTTGGCTGAGACTATTGCAAATTAAAAGAATTAAAAGTTGAAATATTTTAAAATGCCCTATTATTAAGGAAATCGCACTTTTGTGCAATAAAGAGATTTTGCCTTGGGAAATGAGCCATTTATGACATTTGAGAATCAGAAATTGATCAAGACTTCGTCAGAGAACGGAAGCCGAAGGGTTTCAGTCTCGATACATTGGAGAACGAGCCATTTCCAGTGGGAGCGATTCAGAGGATGTGAAATAACATCCGATTTATTGCCAGGCAGAGGAATTTCTTCATCCAGGAGGAATTACAGAGCATCACAATCGATTCAAACACCAGAGATTTATTTGTCACAGAGCTTCAGCATCTATTTACATACAGAAGACCTGCTATTCATCAAGGCGCCCATTTTTAGAAATAGGGAGGGTTTCAGAAGAAGCCGTACAAATCATTTATTGCTGCTGTACCAGGGCCGTACTTCTTCAAGCTTCCAGATGATTAAAATTTCAGAGGATTCGTCAGGGTTTCAATTCAGAAGACATATATATATCAAAGTGCACTAAATACCAGAGACAGGACATTGATTTAAGAGGCCGTACATTTAATGCATTGCAGCAGACTGTACTCAGGCCGTACTTTACAGTATTCTGGCCGTACCATTCTTCTTGGGGCGTGTTCTTCAAGGAAGATCCAAACGCCTTTTATTTTGGGCTTCTATCATGAGCAGAGAAGGCGCCTAGGAATCTGGAAGCATCTGCAAACGCTGGACGAAGGGGGAAGGACATAATTGTTGCAGCCGTACCATTTCCATCAGAACATTTAATGCTGTATCAAAAATCAGGTTTTCAATAATCATTGCCTTTTTCTTTGCATGTCATCAAATCTTTATTGTAATAGTTGCAGAAGAATAATTTATGGTCCAGATTCAGTATCTGTATTAGGGTTTGAGATTTACGAAGTGAAATCATTTTTCAAGCATTTATTTCATGTTTCAAGATTAAAACGTACCATTTCATTTATTGTTCAAACCCTTGAAAACGTTCAAAAACCCAAAACGTCAGAAAAGACACAAAAAACTATCAGATTCAGAGCAGAGGGAAACTAGGGTTTCTACAATGGTATCAGAGCTAAATCCTGCCATCCTGAGGGTTTAGCCGTCTTCTGCAGCCGGAACAGTTTGGGTCTTATCAGGTATTTATTTATTCAGGCGAACTTTGGTTGACAGGCAACAGGGTTCGATCTGGCAGCGGGAAAACATGGCGACAGAACTTACAGGTATTACAGGACTGATAGAACTGTTAATCTTAGAACGAGACTCCTTACAATACCGCAGGTCGTAACCGTGCAGAGGTCTTGCATGCACTCAGAGAACTTAGTGCAGGTCAACGGCGGTCAAATGGTGTATTACAGCGGCAGTTGCACTTCAGAGATTAGATACTCCGAGGAGATCGTCACCACATCGTGACGATGACAGGAGTGTTGCAGGTTCACGGAGAGCTCCTAGGGCAGTGTCACGGACAGACAGGCCTACTAGGCCCACTTTCACGAGACAGGAGCCCGATGAGGTTATAACAGGTGAAAGGCATGAGGGTTTGTTCGCCGGTACATTTAGGACAGCGAATGACAAGTGGCAGTTAGAATCACCTGAGACCAGTGAAAGGATCACTATTGACAGAACACCACCAAACACAGAAAGAGAAGTGAATAGCATGTTCCAAGAGTATAGCAATCTACCTCAGAAGATTAAAGACAAACTTCCTTTCATGAGTTACGTGGATGTGCACCCGAGTCTTTGCCATAAGACAGAGTTCGCAAAACAGAAATATCTCACTATAGCTCGTGAGTGGTTTACACATGAAGCGGATAGAGAATCTACGCATAAGGGTGATACAATTTTTCATGAGAATGATTTAGTATTTTCAAATCCTTATGAAATAGGCAGAAATTTATGTGATGAGTTTGACAGAAGTGCTGATTTGGTTAATGAACACACTAGCACAGCTTGGGGTAATGATTTACCTACTTCGTCCATGCAAGAGGTGACTCGAGAAATTTCTACGATGGAGGCCACTTCTGATTTTTATGACAGCGATGGTGAAACTTTGCGTGAGCATGATACAACAGTTGTTTCACGGATGCAAAGTAACCCTATTGAGTTGGCACGTGAAGAGACTCAAGAGTTGGGTACTACAGATGCAGTTGGTGTTGATAATTTATGTCATGGTGAATCTGATTTTTCGGATCAGACCTTTGAAAACCAGCTAGAGGATTCATATGTTGATATGGAATCCCAGGATCATGCGTTGGATGAGCATGCAGTTACTTGTGGAGTAGAAGCGTGTGAAGATACTGTCATACCAGCCACTTCTACCGTACCAGTTGAGCCATCCTTTGAGGTACCGAGCAGCAGTACCTTAAGTGTTGAGGTGTGCGTTGATGAAAGCACACATGATGCTGCTTATCATGAGGTGAGCGATGACGGATCAACGTCATATCATAGTGCATATGGTGAACCGGAAATCTCGTATGGGGGTCGTAAGCTACAGAGTCCTCATCATTTGGTTGGGCAACTACATGTGGATGACACTATGATTGCTACCGCCCTTGAGCATTTTGACGTTGCTCGTCAGATGTTGACTACCTATGGTTGGAGTCCGCCTTCGACCGATGAGCACAGTGAGAGTGGTTTTTCCCTTGCAGTGATACATGCACTCCGAGAGGCGATTGGAACAATGAAACAAAACTATCTAAAACTACTAGCAGACAGGGATTTCCTTCTCGAGTGGGATTGCATTTGTTATGATGCATGGAAGGGAAAAGAGGAGCGGATCGATGAGCTCACTCATGAGCATGAGGTGACTATGGATTCATTGCAGAGCACCCAGTTGGCTCTTCGTGAGTCACAGTTACAGATTGAGAGGCTTACCGTGGCGTTGAGTTTGGCACAA
Source organism: Sequoia sempervirens (assembly GCA_007258455.2). Lineage (NCBI taxonomy): Eukaryota > Viridiplantae > Streptophyta > Pinopsida > Cupressales > Cupressaceae > Sequoia > Sequoia sempervirens. Next base: position 29,176 of record VDFB02144054.1, read on the forward strand.
TCTTCACCACCTTTGGATATCGTTCAGTCTTGCATGGCAGTGGTTGGTGAGGAGTATATACCCATGGTTCATAGCCGAGAGGGAGATGTTGAGGATGTGGTTACATCCAGCACGGTCACAGGAGCAGTTGATACAGATAGGATGAGTGCACTAGATGAGAGTTGCAGTGAGCTACGCATTGCACCCGGTTCTCATGAGACTAGTCCCGTGATAGGTGATGCAGGGCAGATCATTGATAGTTCCTGTGACATGGTTGATGATACACTCGAGAGTTGTGTGACAACCCTCGATACTTGTCCATCTTCACAGCAGATATTCAGAGACTCATCCAGTTGGGAGATTGGTACTTGTGTTGATTTGTTCCCCTCTCCTGGAAGCAAATCGATCTTTTCATTTGATACAGTTGACTATGATCGGCAGCTGGTTGAGCCAAGTCAGGAGTACAACTCAGTTTATTATTCCAGCGATTCAGAAATGGATGATTCCGATCAGGATGGAGTGATTGTGCAATTTGTGAATAATCCATTGTTTGAATTTGATGGTGGTTCGATCTATGACAACCCACTCTTCGAGTTGGACGTTGATCGTACTCTTGACATTAGTTCTGAGTTGGGTGATGATCGTAGTGTTTGGGATTGTTCCAGTGCATCGCAATTCCAAACCAAACTCACAGAGGAGTTCAATGGGGTGTACACGGTGAGGAGTGCTTACAGTTTTGTCTTTGATCCACCTGTACATGATTCGATGCACCATACTTGTGCACAGGGTGATTCTCTCGGTACAGTCGAGGGGAGTGATTCATTACGGTGTGCAGAGTTACCATCTTCACAAGATGGGATTAGCAGTTGCAGGTACTTGACTCAGCAGGTTGCGGGGTATTACTTGCAGGGGCAGCAGTCAGTTATTCATCATGCTGATATATATTTGACAGGGCTTGATACTTCTATGTCGCAGATTCATACAGGTACATGGTTGCAGGGCGACTGTGGTATTAGTTGGCATGATGGTTTGGACAGTTATCACATCCATGAGTATTTAGTAGAAGATAGGGAGAGAGTCAGGATAGTAGATGCTTCTAGAAGCTTTTATCTCTGCATGACGGATGGATGTAGATTCATATTGTATTGGGATCCCGGTGGCGACAGCTCTGGCACCGAGTATGGGATGGGTCCCAATGGGTTACTTCACTATTTTCAGCATGGTGAAGTTGGAGGTAGTAGAGCGCAGTGGCAGCCTGAGGAGGACCGTCACGACAGATTTTTACTCTGGGTTTGGGATCCAGGCATAGCTTGCGCAGTTGAGTCTTATGATGCTACAAGAGACAGTTCGAGATGTGTGGGACATTTCACAGTTTATTCTTTTGAGCCTTCCGAGGATCGGAGTTTCTTTGCAGTGATTGCTTGGGGACAAGCAATTTTAGGGAGGGCAGACTGTCATGTCCCCATTTTTGGCGAGCATCAGAGATCGTGAGTTTGGCCTATCAGGAGACCCTCGTAGGCTGACAGAGTGGTTAGAGGGTCATTTCGGAGCTTGCCTGCAGACGTATCAAGCGCCGATCAATTGCTTTGTTCGGCTCATTCGTGACGCTTCTTGCGTAATTGCTATTTTAGCGCCTCGCTGTGTAGGGACCCCTGTAGCGCATGGCCGTCAAGATTCGGAATACTCTGTGGTCTGGCTGTACCGTATCAAACAAGAATCGGATGATTAATCTAGGAAGTATTAATATTTAATTATATTGGATTAAATATTAATTATTTAATGTTTATAATATAAAGTTATAATTTTAATTATAACTATGATTCTCATAAAGGCCTAAACACTTTAGGCAATACCATTTCATGTTGGTATTAATTTATAATTTAACACTACCTAGACTATTGCAAAATTAAAAGAATTAAAGTTGAAATATTTTAAAAATGCCCCTATTAAGGAAACCGCATTTTAAAAATAAAGATTTTGCCTGGAAATGAGCCATTTATATTTGGAGAACCAGAATTGATCAGACTCGCTGCAGAACTAGTTTATGCTCACCTTACACATTGAATCCAGCCATCCCATACAATCACCTGTGAGGATGTGAAAACAACATCCGATTTATTGTCAAAAGAGGAATTTCTCATCCAGAGGAATTACAGAGCATCACAAAATGTATCTCAAACACCGGGAGAAGCTCATTTCCTTGTCGTCAAGAGTCGCAGATCACCATATACGTAAGACCGCTTATCCATCAAGGCTCTACTTTCAGAGAGATAGGAGGGTTTCGTAATAGTTTCACAAATATCAGATGTCATCAGTACCTACTTCAAGCCCATATTATTAAATTTCAGAGGATTCACGTGGTTTCAATTCAAAAGACATATATATATCAAGGCACACAAGACAGAGCACGATTTAAGAGGCCGTACATTTAATGCATTGCAGCAGACTGTACTCAGGCCGTACTTTACAGTATTCTGGCCGTACCATTCTTCTTGGGGCGTGTTCTTCAAGGAAGATCCAAACGCCTTTTATTTTGGGCTTCTATCATGAGCAGAGAAGGCGCCTAGGAATCTGGAAGCATCTGCAAACGCTGGACGAAGGGGGAAGGACATAATTGTTGCAGCCGTACCATTTCCATCAGAACATTTAATGCTGTATCAAAAATCAGGTTTTCAATAATCATTGCCTTTTTCTTTGCATGTCATCAAATCTTTATTGTAATAGTTGCAGAAGAATAATTTATGGTCCAGATTCAGTATCTGTATTAGGGTTTGAGATTTACGAAGTGAAATCATTTTTCAAGCATTTATTTCATGTTTCAAGATTAAAACGTACCATTTCATTTATTGTTCAAACCCTTGAAAACGTTCAAAAACCCAAAACGTCAGAAAAGACACAAAAAACTATCAGATTCAGAGCAGAGGGAAACTAGGGTTTCTACACAACAGCACCAAAGTACCCGTTAGGGTTAGCTCAAATCAAACTAGCAACTGAAAGAAAAAGCCTCAACGCCAAGAATGTGCTTTCCGACCCAAGCTAGGTAAGAAGCTACCATATGGCGGAGTATCACTAGTAAAGAATGCAGTACTGGAAAGTAACTCAACACCAAGCATGTGCACTCCTAACCCGAGGTGGGAAAGGTGCTACCATATGGCGGAGATTCTATTAACAAATATGCTATGTAAGTAAAATAATCTCAACACCAAGCATGTGCATTCTTAACCCAAAGCGGGAAAGGCGCTATCATATGGCGGAGAAACAGAAAGTAAATACAATGTAGACAGAGCAAGGGCCAGTCACATCCACAACCATGGGAATGAAAGTGATTAAACTAAAAGTAAACTAGGCGGCAAAGCCATCCTCTTCCTCTAAAGTGGGGATACAAAATATAAAGTGCAGAAAGTAAAAGAGCTGATTAGTACTACTAATTTAGCGTTACAATATTATGAACAATCTGCAAATACAATGAGATATTGATAACCAATGATCTCCAAAATGTTAGGAAATGAACTCCAAACAAGCACAAGCTATCCAACATATGAAATATAGCAAAAGGGACTAAAATATCAGGTCTGATATAAAATTGCAGCAATCAGAAAATTCATACCAGCAAGCCCTAGAATCACCAAAACGCTCATAACTTCGTCAAGACACCTCCGAATGATGTGGAACTGAATGCAAATGAGAGCCAGGAGTTGAGCAACCAAGACCAAGCCAAGAAACTCCTCCAAATAGTAGTGATTTATTTATGCATGCTTTCCAATGCAACCTCAAAGAAGGTACGACCTCCAGAAATGTTCTACTAGCAAAATACAATCTGAGACACCTCTAAAAAATCTGAAAACTTGCGAGGGGCGCCCAAGGTAGACTAAAGCATAGGGCCAATACCCAAAACCACCAAAAAATTGTGCATGGACTTATGAGCAGATTTCTATTTCAGCAAAACCCTAACCAGCAAATGCAAAACTGACAAATCTCTAGAATCTTCAACCTTGATGCTCTGTCTGCTAGTCTGGATGAGAAGCAGTCTTTGGAAACTCAGCTAGGTGCTATCTTTCAAGCACGAAACAAGAGAAAGAACTAGGAGGTATGCATTCCTCGAAGCAAGCTCTGAATGCATTTCAGCAGCATAACAATATAATAAGCAACAATAGATAATCCAATTGAAGGCCAAGTCTTTTATTTATAACTTTTTTGTCTCCAAATTCAAATCTTTTTTTCCCTCCAATTAGGGTGCCTAAATGAAATTCACTTTTCACCTTTTCTCCAAATTTCATTTGCATTTCATTTCCAACCCATATGTGGAAATATAATTTAATAAAATGCAAATATATAACTTGCAAATATTTCACTAAAAGATTTAAGTGAAATATTTAATTAAACTCAAATGTCTCCAAGCTAGGTGTCCCTTTTGCTTTAGCACATATTTCACTTAAATATTAATTCATCAAATAAGGCCTCCAAAATGTTTAATTAATAAACATTATAAAAATCACTTATCTCTCCAAATCGTCCTCCATGCCTTAGCCAAATATTTTTCACTTAAAACATTATTTTTTCATCAAATATCAAACTTGCCAAAATAATCACCTCAAATGCTGGAGACCACTGCTCAAGCTGACCTGCCAGAAACAGCCATTGCACTGAACTGCTGCTAAAAATAGCACTACCAGAAATAGTACTTACTAAAAATAGCATACTGCTAAAAATAGTAAGTTGTTCCAGACTCATTTTCTCCACATTTTGAGTAGCCGTCGCAACTTACTAAAAATAGTAAGTCCGGAAAAGTCATCTGATTCAGTTGCATGTCACACCATCGCGAAGCTCTCTGAAAACCCAGAAGGAATCCAGAAGCCAAATTTGAAAACTCCAACATGCAAGCCTCCAAAAAGCAGCCGAGAACAAAAGTCAATATCCTGTCATGCATGTTACCTCATTGCGAAGCTCTCCAAAAACCCAGAAAGCTTCACCAGACATGCGTTAGAAACTCTCGCATGCAAGACCTCAAAACCTCCTCTGAAAGTGGAACCCTAATTTTCATTTCAGTTTTAGCCTACGAGTTTCTGGAAATAGGCTAAATCAGAACGAAGAGTGTAGGGCTAAATTGGGGACATTACACATGAGAATCTCTTTTGTACAAGTCATGACGTTCCATCTAGCCATTAATGGCACTCTCAACCATGTAAGGGATACGTAGGAAAGATAGAGCAAAAAGGAAAGCATGTCATAGTTTGAGGGTCAAAGATATTTCATGTCTCTTACCACTAGGAGTGTTGTTGCATTCAACAATCTATTATTTCTAACTTATTTCAGATTTAGTTTATTTACATCAAACCTTGGATAAATTGCTAAGTCGATTATATATGTACAAAAATTCTTTAAAAGAAATAATTATGTATAATTATATATACTTTCCCGCTATAACATTCTTATATTTTGCTTAAAATTTTCTATGCGGTTTACTACCAAAAATAAAATAAGATTTATAGTTGATTTCAGTATTGTAAGTCTAGATGGCTATGTCAGCACGACATTACTAAATTAATTTCATTTTCAATATTCTGATGTTAATTTATGTAGTTCTCCACTAGATTTGGAATTTGTAATTGTTCTAGAAATCTTACTACCAAAACTAGTTTCAATCATTTCTAGATCTATCTTTGTAATTAATCTAAAAGGCTTGTTGCAAAAACAAGTATATCTTTACTTGGACTCGCCAAGACTCGGCGAGTCCCGAGCCGAGCACCCCTGGCCGAATCCTGGGAGTCCGGACTCGGACTCGGCCGAGTCTTGCCACGTCCCAGTCGGACTCGTTGGACGCGACCGAGTCCTGCCACATCCCGGCTGGACTCGCTGGACGCGCCACGTCCAAGAGAGTCTCGAGCCCTAGACGCGGCTGGCGCAACAAAGGGCCAAAAGGCCAAAAGAAATATAAAATTAAAGTTAAACTTTGTTTTCTTTTTGCCTTATATTATCTCCCCAACCTTAAAAGCAACCTCATTTCATTCACTTGGAAAAATAGGAGGAGAAGAGAGAGCTGTGAAGAAAAAGAAGAGATCATTGTAGGGCAACCAGCAAGCTGTTGAAGACAAATCCAGGCTCAGATATCATTTGGGAAGCTTCATACCAATAAGGAGGTGCATTGAGAGCTCATTACAAGTGATTAGGAGTTTGCATTGCATTCCAAACTAGATTTAAGAGGTAAGTTTGATTTTAATTGGTTTTCGTAGGCTTGCTTTGCGTCAGTCATGTCATCCTTCCTGTCATTTTGTGTCTTTGTTGCTTGATTCCGTAGCCCAATGGATACTAAGGCACTTGAGATTTTGGATTCTACTACCTTCGCTTTCAAAGGCAGTTCCCCAGTTGGAGCCAGCTACTGTCCCAAATTTTTGACTTGTTAAAAATCAGGATAACTAATCAAAATTTTGATAAAATTTGAAGATTTTCTCTTCTAAGGCACATATTACCAGCTGCAAAGATTAGAAAATCTCAATTTTAGGTCTACAGTCCTTTGGGTTACCACTTTTAACTTGTTCTCGTCCGTTTTCGTGAAATTTTGAGTAATTTTTAGTGTGTTTTTGGTCAATTTCGGGTTTTCCTGACATCACTGCAAGTAGGAGTTTTTGAGCTTGACTGCAAGTCAATAATAGGAACTTTTTGTGTCTATTGCAAGTCACTTTGTTTTTATTCTCTTTTTTTAAAAAAAAAAACCTTTTTAGGAACTTTTTGAATAACTTGCAAGTGTAGGAACTTTTTAAGTTCTTTGCAAGTTACTTTTTCACTAAGTTACTTGCAATGACTTGAAAAAGTTCCAATTTCACTTAAAGCACTTGTAACTACTATAAAAAGTTCCGATTTTATTTATTTTTACTTGCAATGACTCTTAAAAAGCCCAATTTTAATAAAGAACACTTGCAAATTCTCATGAAAAACCCGATTTTCATTAAATTCACTTGTAAAGTGTCTTGAAAAGTCCGATTTGAGTTTTTAAGCTTGCAATGTGTCATAAAAAAACCCGATTTCTGAAAAATGACTTGCAATGTGTCATAAAAAACCCGATTTCTCTTGTTGCAGGTTTGTTCCTCTTTATTTTTGTTGTTTATCTTCATTTTAATGTCTTGAATCTCTTATTTTTTGGGCGCCATTGTGTGTATTTGCATTTGTGAGAAATGTTCTTGAGATGCAAAACGCATTTTTCTCTTTCAATGAAAAACGTCATTTGCTGAAAACGTTTTTCTCATCATGCGAAATGCGTTTTCCATTATATTTCTAACGCCTTCCATTTCATTCCATATGCGTTTTTCTTTGCCTTCATTTCTAAACGCATTCTTTCATTCAAATGCCATTCAATAAGAAACGTATTTCATTGCCGAAAAACGTATTTCTTATTTTCATTTATCTTTCATTCACCATACATTTTCATTCGCCCTTCATTCATTCCATTCCATTTGACCTTCATCTCATTTCATTTCACATTCACATTTCATTTCATCTCATTACCATTTTCTAGAAAAGAAGAAAAGAATAAAATGCCCTAGAAAGTAATCGGGATTTTTCCAATCAATTGCAAGTAGGGCATTTTTGTCTAAAATGCAACTACAAGTTAGCACAAGGAAATAAACTTGCAATGGTTTCCTATTTCCTCCTACTTGCAATCAAGAAATTACTCTTTACAAGTTGGTATTCACTTGCAATGTCTCTTCCAAAACCCGAATTGCAAGTAAGTCACTTGTAATGAATGTTCTATGCTAAGGAATAGTCATACAAAGTTGCATACCTAAACATGAAGATTTTAAGAATGAACTGGTTTTTCAAGAGGGAAAATCCACACCGTCCTTTTTATTACCATGATTGCCAATACAAAAGAAAGTTAGTTCGTGTTTATATAACTAATGTTGAAGCAATTTTGTAGACGGTTTGTGGAGGAGAAGCGGGAAAAGATTGGAAAACTGAGAGAAGACACAACAAAATGGTCAAGTGTTGACACTTTTTGATTAGCGGTTAATGAAGATGAGCAGCACTGTATGTCAAGAGAGAAAACAGATGTCATTCTTAAACAGGTTGTAAAGCGCTTTTTCAATAAAAAGGAAGTTACATCTACATTAGTTATGGATGCTCTCTATAGTGGCTACAAAGCTCTTGAGTGTCAAAATGCAAACAATAAGGGAAAAGTAGAAGTATGGGCCTGTAGGATATATCATCACTTGTTGTTTGCGTAGAAAAAGATGTGTTTGTGCTAGCTGATGATGTGTTATCCTTGCTCGAAAAGGCTGCATCTGAATCATTGCCACCATTGAAGGATGACAAGGGCCCTCAAAATCATACAAAAGATGGAGGTTCAGGTAACGATTTTGGTAGGGACTCTATTGACTGTGATGAAAAATGTCTCACAGAGTTAGGGAGGAGAACTATTGAAATGTTTTGTGCTGGCATACTTCTACAGCAATCATGTTGAAATGACCTATCAGAAAGATGTTTCCATCAAAATGCAAGAGGAATTGATTCGTGAAGGGAAGCAGCAGCAGTCCTAAAGTGCAGACTTTTAGGAGTCTTAGAA
>VDFB02144056.1:0-20942 GCA_007258455.2 Sequoia sempervirens
CTTGATTTAGGTGAATTTGTATGCTCCTTGGATGGCTTTTGATGTAGCTAGATGCAAGATTGAATGTGCAAGATGATCAAAATGGATGGCTAAATGATAGTGAATACTTGAGAATGCAAATTGACAGCATGAGGTTACTCAAAAATGAAAGTCTTGAAAATGCCCTTGAGGAGGGGGTATTTATAGAAGAATTTGAATTCTCTAGAGAATTCAACGGTTGAGATTCATCCAACAAGGTCAAGATGAAGGGCTATGGTGGGTTGAGAACTCACAAGCCCTCACATCTTGACATGTAGATGGTGAAGTGGCTAAGGGGAAATGAGGTGTAAGTGAGGTGGCCAAAAGGTACATGAGGTGGAGGAAGGACAAGTACCTTTCAAGTACCTTGGGGAGTGAGAAGAATCTTGGGTGAATAAAAGTGAATTTTAAATTCACAATGATTGAAAGAATCTACTGGATAAGACAATGTTCCCAAAAGGTGGGAATTTTTCATATGTGACTTGATGTGACAAGTCAAAGGTTCTAGAAGATGCATGGAAAAAGGGGATTCTAGGAATAATAAAAGTGAATTAAAAATTCACATGGGGAAGAGAGGAGCCTAGGGTGAATAAAAAGGAATTAAAAATTCCTTGGGGGATGGGGAGAGTTGACCAAGATACTAATTAGGTTTGACTAATTAGTAATTAGAGGATAATTAGGGGTTAATAAGGATTAGAAGCCAACTTACAAAAGTTGGAGGATGTGACACATCCTAATCAAGGATTAAGCATGTACACATCCTTAATGAAGAGATTAGGAGATGGATTAGGATTAGATGAAAATGACATGTGAGGAATTAAATAAATGTAATATTTATTTAATTCATTTGATGAAAAGGGGATTAAGGAGGGTAAGGTATTTAATTATTAAAAATACCTTAGGGATTTGGTAGAATTAAGGATACTAATTAAATAATAGTAATATTACTTAATTAATACAAATAATAGGATGTTTAGATGAAAAGTGGTAATTTGGATAAATTAAGTGTCCAAATTTAGGTGTCTACATTTTTCCCCTCTTTGGGATGGTGCTATGAAGTAGCATCATTTCAAAGAATATTAAAATATAGAACCTAGAAGAAGATGGTTAGATTGGGAAAGATTCCTCAGTCATTAAAGGATTGATTGGAAAAAAGATGATGGGGGTGAAGATGAAGATTAGGGATTGAGGATGCCCCCTCGAGAGGACATGTGGGTTGAAGAGAACACGTGTGTGCTCTCAAAATAGATGATGTGATGCAAGGGGAGATAAGGAAGAGGATGCAAAGGGATGGATATGAAAGGATGAAAAGGCAATAGGAGGTTGGGAAACAAAAATGGATGCAAAGACGAAGATGATGTTGCCCCAGTCAAGGTTCAAGCCAAAAGGGGTTGAGGATGGATGGAGTGTTGTCAATGAGGATAGGGAAGGATACATCCCAATGAATTGTATTGATGAGGGAAGGATACATCCCAAAACACCACTAAAGGATAGGGAAGAATACCTCCCAATGATGATGATGAAAGTGTTGTTGATGAGGGAAGGATACATCCCAAAACAACACCAAAGGGATAGGGAAGGATACTAATGGATGATGATGATGATGATGGGTCAAGGCTGGTAACGAGACTGGGGACAAGACCAAGGATTTTATTAGGTGATTTGTGCGAGATTGAACAGATGATGAGAGATTGATATGTGAGATGGAGAGAAGGATCTTAAGATTTGGTTCGATATCCAAAGATTTGGACTGTAGATGGACTAAAGCTCAGATTAGGGTTTTGGTTAAGCTCAGATTGGGATTAAATTAAAGCTCATATGAGGATTGGATTGAAGACTAGAATGAGTGAAGGATATGATTGGATTGATTCTACACCGAGTTCCGGGGTTTAAAGGGCATAAGGTGTTGACAATCAAATTTTTCCCGATTTGGTAATTTTCAAAAATTGTCAAATTTTGTCGTTTTAGGAAAACCTCATGGATATAATTTTGGGAGTCCAAATTTTTTCCAAGAAATACCCAATATTGAGATAGGATGAATTGCCAACTAACATCCCAAATTTGAGATATGCATTTCGAGTTATGAGTGAAAACATTTTTTCAAAATGTTGGAAAAAAACATTAAATTGTGATTTTGAGGGTCAAAATGAAAGTTTGAGGCCTCGAAAATGTGGCAAAACGAGTTCCAACAACCTTTTTTGACGCTAGTTGGGAATTCACTTGTTATCTCATAACGCAACCACCCATCAAATTTCAACTCAAACGGACACCCGAGTCAAAAGTTATGGCCTCCGGAAGTTTCGATGTAAAAATCAAAACTCTCAAAAATATGATTTTTGATAAATTTTAAAAATTTCAACACATGGGTTTTGATGGCGGGGGGAAATTAGAAAATGGGTTGAAATTAATTTTTCAAAAAAGGCAGTAAAAATGTGAATTTTGTGGGTGGCAAAGGACGGTGGGATAGGGGCGTAGCTGCCCCGTGCGTGGGCGTTGCCACCCCTGTCGAGGGCGGAGCCGCCCCGGCCAAGGGCGGACCCATCCCACAGGTGGGCGAACTCGCCCGGGGCGGAGCCAACCCAATAGCGGGCAGAACCACCCCAACAATGGGCAGACCCGCCCCGACAGCAAGCGGAGCCACCCCAATAGCGGGCGGAACCGCCCAATGCGGAGCCACCCCGATAGCGGGCGGAACCGCCCGAGGCAGAGCCGCCCCGATAGCGGGTGGAGCCGCCCCAACAGTGGATGGAACCGCCCGGGGTGGAGCCGCCCCGACAGCGGGCAGTTCGCCCCGACAACGGGTGGAGCCGCCCCGACAACGGGAGGAACCGCCCGGGGTGGAGCTGCCCCGACAGCGAGCAGACCTGCCAGGAGCGGAGCTGCCCTGCTCGGAGGGCGGAACCGCCCCACCAGCGGGTGGAGCCACCCAGCCGGAGGGAGGAGCCGCCCCAGCAGGGGGGAGGAAAAAAGAAGAGAGGAAAAGAAAGGGAAGAGATAGGAAAAAAGATGGAGGGATGGGGGGATTGTGAAGGATGAAGGGATGGGGGATACATGCAAGATGATGAAATGAAAAATGAAATGCAATTCTAAATGCAATTTTCCATCTTCGGAGCACTGATCTTTGCTATAGCATAAGACACCAAGTTCCAAGGTATGTGGAACCAAGACATATTAGTGTCTAATACATGAAACAAACACAATAGACAAGAAGGCTATCCCAACACCCCAAAGTCACAAAGAAAGACCTTGGTCGAGCCAGGTATTGAGATAACCATGAGCACAAAAGGATGGCCCAACATAACACAAGACCTCGGGGATCTTGGTGGGTACTACATGGGACAACCAAGAAGACACAATCAAACAAAAGATCAAGATATGCCCCTATGTGGACCAATCAAAACACGCCATAGTATGATGGATTATGGCAGCCTTGACAAGTGATGATAGGGAGCTCAAATGATAAATAAAAGCCAAAAGCATCAAAAGATCGCAATCAATTTCAAATGTCCTTTGCCATGGGATCAAAGGGATAGATGGGATTGATGAGGTCTGTTAGGAAGGATGCATCCTGTTGAGACCGATGATGGATACTAAGCTAAAAGATCGATATGATGTAGGATATTCAAAACTGATTTGGATTTGTTGATACAAGTGGATCTTGTTTGTTAAGAACTAGCTAGATAAGGGCATAGCTTGATTACATGACACAAGGGAGACAATACATGAGACTGACACAACCTAAAGACCTAGGGGCTCGGGGGCCGATCAAAGATTAGCCTTGCCTACGTGAAAACGCAGAGCCCTCGTAGTTCAGTAAAAGGTTGTCGACTGACCATGAATAAAAGTAGAAAGAGGATGATGAATGATGATGACAGATGACAAGGAACGGAGAGACAAAATCCAAGACTAATTATAAAAGAGTGGATGGACAGAGCAGAAAGACTGATGCTAGACGATAGAGGAGCCTCGGGGGTAGATCAAGTGATCAACCTTGCCTACTTGAAAGCGCAAGGGCAATGTAGTTCGACCAACGACCAATGAAAAATGATGGATAAAGGATGATAAGATGAGGGGATAAAAATATGGGACCGATATAATGAGATAGGATAGACCTAGTGGATTGGATAGGATGATGACGATCACATAAAGCTCGGGAATGGGATAGTTATCCAAATCATTAAAATGACTTGGGAGGATGATATGATAGATGGATGAGTGATGAAAAGTGATAGGGGATTGGAAAGATGTGCAAGCAAGAGAAGCAGGAGTGATGACAATTAAATAAATGGCATTGGGTTGCGTGGAGGGAGGCCTATAGCTAGATACCAATGACAACGGATTGTGAGATGGGATGAGGATAAATATGAAAGAATGGATAGAGATATAGGGATGGGGGATGGGAGGGATTGTTTGGATGGATAGGAATATAAGGATTGGGAGATGAAAGGGATGCTAGGATAGATGGATACAAAGATAAAGATGGGGAGATGGAAGGGATGTTGTGATAAATGGAGAGGGATATAAGGATTGGGAGATGAAAGGGATGCTAGGATAGATGGATACAAAGATAAGGATGGGGAGATGGAAGGGATGTTGTGATAGATGGATAGGGATATAAGGATTGGGAGATGGAAGGGATATCGTGACAGATGGAGAGGGAGATGAAGGGATGTTATGATAGATGATGTCTCCAAGGACTATGTTACAAAGGAAGATAAATGCCCCCATTCGAGATATGTCATATATGATGAGGCATGAGGGATGGAAGATGAGTGGATGGGAAAAGGAGATAACTATAGGAGGATACGATGGGTGACCAAGGAATGCGGATGGATGGAAGGCATATATACCAAGGGCGGCCCAAAAGCATGTATAGGTAGGTGCCCTATTTTGATCAAGATCACAAGAAGGATGGAGGGATGGGGAGATAAATGGGATATGATGGTAGGATGCCCAGAAGATATAGGTGGGATGGAGGGAATGCATATAAAGAAGTTGCCCCCAAGTGCAAATGGGGATTTATGCATGACGCATATTTGCCAGGTTTTCATCATGGTACTTATCCAAGGCTGTTGTTTACCAAGTTTTCACCATTGGACGGATTATTTCTTTTTAATATTTTTTATTTTATTTTTTATTTTCTTTGTATTGTTTTTACTTTTGTTTTATGGATTTTTTGACTTTTTTGAATTTTTATGGATTTTTTGACTTTTTGGATTTTTGGATAGTAGGGGGATGAAAATGGATAAGGATAGGGATGTGGATAAGGGAATTTAGAAGATACATGATAAGGATATGGATGAAGGACTCAAGCATTAAGTTCTATATGAGGTATTAAGAGCCCATGTTTGAACCGACTATTGGATGTTGGTACAACATTATTAGGATAAGTGGATTATGCAAGAGGATGAATTAGAGGGATTTGATGGGGGAGATATGTGGGGTAATGGGTGGGATGTTGAAAATGGTATGGATGGAATGATGGGGTGGATATGTGATGGGGGGATGTGTTCAGGACCAACATTGGCACATGTGGTGGTGGATGTGAAAAGATAAGAGGATTAACGGATGGAGAATGTGTGGATAATGGGGTGGTTAACTTTGGAACATAAGGACCCAAAACAGACTTAGGAGATGAAAGGGGTGTATGACTAGCTTTTGGATTAGTAACTTTGGATGTTCTTATAGATTTTTCATTTGATTGCATTGCATATTTTTTATTTGGGATCCACATGGTTTTGATCTTTGCTTTGGTGGGCCTTTGTGGCCTACGGATTTGATTTAGATTTATATTTTTCTTCTTTTCACCATGTATTTTGGAGGGGACATGAGGAGCCTTAGATTCATGTGGATGTTTGGATTTATGCATTTTTTCTTTAACAACCAAAGTGCTTTTAGTAGCAATGGGATGGGTGTGAGGAGATGGATGATGTGGAGTGATGGAGGTAGAATTATGAGGATTATGTGTAGATGGAGGATGATTAGGTATGTATCTTTGTTGATCCTGATTATGGGATATGTGAGAGGGATGTTTATGATGGATGAGATGTATAGGTGATGAATGGATGAAGGGATGGATAGGACAAGATGGAGGAGGTGATTTTAGGATATAGGAGCCCAGAATAGACGTAGGACCTGGAGGAAACATGGCCATGGTAGATGGATGATTGGAGATGGTAGATGGAAAGATGTAAGGACCCAAAATGGATGGAGCAGATGAAGGAGGAATATGGAGGGTGGTTTTTAGGCGATACGATAGAGGAGGAGGGATGGCAACATATGGTCTGGTGGAGCGATGGGAAGAGCTAACATTTCTTTTGGAAAAGGCTCGTTGAGGACGTCTAGAGGTTGTACCAACATTTTTGGATTGTGAGTTGTGAGTAGTACATCCAAGACCTTGCGGATACAAATGTTCTTTAGCTTGGATGGGCTCTATAATACCTTGCTCATGAAGACCTAAACCTTTTCCTTGATAGTTCAGAATCTTGAGCATTCGATCTAGGACAGGATTTGTGTTATTCTGGAAGAATGATGCGAGTTCATTATTAGGTGGAAGAGGAGGGTTGGTGTATATGCTTTGTTTTTCTTCTGCGAGGAGACCACCATGGAGGAATGTGAGAGGACCAAGGGGATATGCAAGTGGTGTGGGGATGGCATTTATGTAGGCAATGATGGGGGGATCATGAAGAAAGAATGTCGAGATACTGCTGTGGAAGTAATGTCAGAAAAGGAATTAAAGGGATATATTAGGATTCGTTTAGTAGTAGTGGGATCATACAATGGAATGGAGAATGGAGTGGTGGAAACTTAGACAACAAAGGATCATGGGATGGAATGGATGGGGGACTGTGATCTTGAGGTGGACTAGATAGGATAGTAGGATCTTGATCTGGAGAAGGGGATATGTTGGCATGCTTTGGATTAGACTTTTGGCATGACTCATCTTGTGTGGATGGAAAGATGGCAGAGTGGTGGAGGGACTGTTTAAGTGGGGGAGATGGGAGTATGGAGGATTCATGAGGTTCATTGGAATGGGTTTTGGTGCTACTAGGAGTGGGAGGAGTGGATTGGATTTGGGTATCTTCGATGGATTGGGTGGATCTAGGAGTAGAGGGAGTGGATTGGACTTGGGTGTCTTTGATGGGTTCAGTGGCTCTCATAGTAGGAGATGTGGGTTCAATGGATTTAGTGGGTTCAATGGTTTCAATGGTTTGATCAGTGCTAGGGGTGGTAACAACAATGATAGGTGTGGTATGGAGAAGGCTCTCATCACTAGTTACCGTGGATGATGGATTGGGATGGCATGGTTCCATGACTTCAAGATGTGGAGTTGGGGGTGGCTTCTTTGTAATGAGTCCTTGGAGAACTTCTGAAATGAGAGACTTGCATATAGTTGGCTTAGCTGAGGTGGTAGAAATGGATGAGGGATTATGGATTGGTGGACTAAGGTTAGATGGAGGAATGGGATTGAATGTAGGACTGTAGTGGGTGGGGATTGGGATTGGATGGAGGACGAGGTAGATGGGCGAATGGGATTAAGATGGAGGACTGGGAGTAGATGGAGGACTAGGATTGGATGGAGGGTTAAAGTAGGATATTAGGTGGTGAAGCCGATAAGGGGACCTGGATTAATGGGTCGGATCAGGATCCTCGATGGTCTCGTCGGTTCGAGGATCAAGGATCGTCGTGTGTCGGATAAGTGGATTAGGATGAGGAGACATGGATGTAGGATTAAGGCAAAAGGGTGTGGATGTAGGATTAGTATGGGAAGATTGGGAAAGAGGATTACTTCATAGGGGAGTCAAGGGATTGGGAATTGCAATAGGAGTATTGGATGGAAAATTAGGACAAGAGGATGTAGATGTTGCATAAGAGGATGATGTAGATGAAGGATAAGCGACAAAATATGGGGATGAAGAAGATACTGGATATCCATTGTCAAAGGTGGCATAAGGAGCATGATTAGGCATGGATGAAGACATAACGGGATAGCTCATAGGAGTAATTGGATTTTGGAAAGTGGGTGGAGAAAGCTTACTAGATATGATAGTGTCAAGGGGATCTATGTCGTATACCTCTTGATCAACAAGACTTTTTTTATTGTCGTCAACGTAATTAGGATTTCCCTTGACTACTATTGATGGAGGATGAGGATTTATGATGATGATAGGATAAATAAAATGGATCAAAGATGATGGACTAAAGCTCAAATCAGGATTTAAGTCAAGCTTAGATCAGGATTGGATTAAAGTTCAGATTAGGATGATTGGATGATGCGATGGGATTGATTTTGATTTTGACGGGATTCGGTAGATGGATGATTGGATCGGGTAGATGATTTGATGAATTTGATTAAAGTAATAGATCATTTTTATTGGATAGGATCAAATGATTAGATGATGTTGATTGGATAATTGTGATTGGATGAACTTGATAGGATTGGTGTGCTTGAATTTATTAGATGATTATATGTATTTGATTAGAGGAATGGATTAGTTTGATTAGATAGGAAGAAATAAAATGTACCACTAGATAGAGCTCAAAAAATTAAGAAATTTTGGTTTTTGGACGAAGTCGATTCGACGTACAGTTTGCAAATGACAGCCCTGGGAAGTTAGGGGCATGTCCACCCCGCAATGCGGGGCGTGGCCGCCCCAGGATGGTCAAATTATTGATAGGAGGAAATGGAAGGTACCACTAGATAGAGCTTGAAAAACTAAGCAACTTTGGTTTTTGGATGAAGTCGATTCAATGTACGGTTTGTAAATAACAGCCCCGGGAAGTTAGGGGCGTGTCCACCCCGTGATGCGGGACATGGCCACCCCGGGATGGTCAAATTATTGGTAGGAGGGGATGGAAGGTACCACTGGATAGAGCTTAAAAAACTAAGCATCTTTGGTTTTTGGATGAAGTCGATTTGACGTACGGTTTGTAAATGATGGCCCCGGGAAGTTAAAGGGGTGTAGTCAGCTTTCTGCAGTAAATCAAGGGCGTAGTCAACTTTCTGCAGTAAATCAGAGGCATAGCCACCTTTCTGCAGTAAATCAGGGGAGCTTCTGCCTTTCTACAAAAAAATCAAGGGCACTTCCACCTTTTTGCAGTAAATCAGGGGCACTCCCGCCTTTCTGCGACAAAATCAAGGGCTCTTCCGCCTTTCTACGGTAAAATAGAGCTTGGTTTTGATGGCAATGGCTATGGCAAGGACTCAAAATGATAAAATAAGGCCAATGTATCAAAGATTTCATAGGTTTTTCACAAGAAAACACTTCAAGCAAGCACAATCCTATGATTAATGTTAAGGGTATGGCCAGGAAAAGTCTTAATCTAGGATGCACAAGGCTTCTAGGGAGTCATCGATATACTCTCGGTATGTGAAGCACAACCGTGAACACCAGCCCATCACAAGCGTGAGTCAGGAACCCCAGCAAGATAATGAAAGGCTCGGACCCACTCTTCACGTCTATCTAGGTATCACCCTAGCTTCGGCGCTCTGCCAATTACGACGTGACTGGATTGGGGTACAACTTTCGTTCTCCCCCCTTTATATACCCCGCTGGTACGCATGGTTGGAATCGTCCCTTGGGGTGATGAAATCCCCAAGCAGGTCCCACTAGAAAGAAGACACTAACCATTTCCAACTACTCCCCAGGCTCACACGAAGTGCAAAGGGCAAAGTGAAAACAAATTAATGCCCCCTTGGGTGACACAATAATAAACAAACACAGCAAGCAATAAAGGTTACTTCCCCCTAATTAGACTATGTTCAAACAACAAGGATAATTTTTCAAAAATTTGATCAAATAGATGGCCCTACAAGCAAACGTTAGCTATCTTATCCTTCGTTCTTGGTCGATTATGCCATAATATGCTTCCAAACTATGTTGTTTTGGGGCGTAGCCGCCTTTCTGTGGTAAAATCAGGGGCGCTTCCGCCTTTCTGCAATAAAACAGAGGGCATTTACGCCTTTTGTGGTAAAACAGGGGTGCTTCCGCCTTTCTACGGTAAAACAAAGGGCGCTTCCGCCTTTCTGCGGTAAAACAAAGGGCGCTTCCACCTTTCTACGGTAAAATCAGAGGGCGCTACGTAAAATAGGGGGCACTGCATAAGACAAGGGGTGTTGCGTAAGACAGGGGCGCTGCGTAAGATAGGGGGCGCTGCGTAAGACAAGGGGCATTGCGTAAGATAGGGGGCGCTTCTGCCTTTCTGCAGCAAAATGTTAGAGGAAAAGAGTCTTTCAAAAATAAAAGGGCGTATCCGCCCCTCTGCAGGAAACTTTATCAGATTTTTGAAAAAGAAAAGTTGTATGCCTTACTGCAAGAAAGTGTTAGAAAAGATCTTCTAAGCAAAATGACGTATATGCCTAACTGCAGCAAACTATTAGCAAAAATTAAATTTTTAGATATATGGCGTGACTGCCCTTCTGCAGCAAACAAGAGGGCGCTTCCGCCTTTCTGCGGTAAAACAAAGGGCGCTTCCGCCTTTCTGCAGTAAAACAGAGGGCACTTCTGCCTTTCTGCGGTAAAACAGAGGGTGCTTTCGCCTTTCTACGGTAAAACAGGGGCGCTTCCGCTTTCTGCGGTAAAATAGAGGGCACTTCTGCCTTTTTGCAACCTTTTTCTACAAAATACTTAGCAAAAATGAAGGTTAAATGCAAGAACCCGTTTGTGGGTCCCACCGAGTGTGCCAGAAATGTGTACCTTGGAATTTTACCCTATTCTAATATGCAAAATAACTAAAAATGCAAGTGGAAAAATACTAAGAACACTTCAAAGATTAGCCTAAAGAGTGATAAAACAAGGAAAATAGATGAAATACAAACGTAAATCGATTATACCTTCCTTGTTGTTGAAGACTCCTTGGTTGGCCCTTGATTTAGGTGAATTTGTATGCTCCTTGGATGGCTTTTGATGTAGCTAGATGCAAGATTGAATGTGCAAGATGATCAAAATGGATGGCTAAATGATAGTGAATACTTGAGAATGCAAATTGACAGCATGAGGTTACTCAAAAATGAAAGTCTTGAAAATGCCCTTGAGGAGGGGGGTATTTAGAATTGAATTTCTAGGAAAATTCAACGGTTGGATTCATCCAACAAGGTGAAGGGCTAAGGGTGGGTTGAGAACTCACAAGCCCTAACATCTTGACATGTGGATGGTGAAGTGGCTAAAGGGAGATGAGGTGTAAGTGAGGTGGCCAAAAGGTACATGATGTGGAGGAAGGACAAGTACCTTGCAAGTACATTGGGAAATGGGAAGAATCTTGGGTGAATAAAAGTGAATTTTAAATTCACAATGATTGGAAGAATCTAGTGGATAAGACAATGTTCCAAAAAGGTGGAATCACATGTGACTCACATGTGGACAAGTCAAAGGTTCTATGATGCATGGGAAAAGGGGACTTAGACAATAAAAGTGAATTAAAAATTCACATGGGGAAGAGAGGAGCCTAGGTGGAATAAAAGAGAATTAAAATTTTGGGTATGGGAGAGTTGGACTAAGATACTAATTAGGCTTGACTAATCAAGAATTAGAGGGATACTAGGGGTTAATAAGGATTAGAAGCCAACTTTGCAAAAGTTGGAGGATGTGACACATCCTAATCAAGGATTGCCATGTGCAATAATCCATACATAATGAAGAGATTAGGAGATGGATTAGGATTAGATGAAAATGACATGTGAGGAATTAAATAAATATAATATTTATTTAATTCATTTGATGAAAAGGGGATTAAGGAGGGTAAGGTATTTAATTATTAAAAATACCTTAGGGATTTGGCAGAATTAAGGATACTAATTAAATAATAGTAATATTACTTAATTAATACAAATAATAGGATGTTTAGATGAAAAGTGGTAAATTTGGATAAATTAAGTGTCCAAATTTAGGTGTCTACAAATATAAATACAAATAAAAAAAAAATTATAACTACCGCTTTGAGAAGATTTTTATAACTTAATTTGGATGGGGGGAGGTAAAAACATTTGCCAATGGTTTTGAAAAAAAATTCACCGTTCCAGACAATGCACGGAAGATACATATTGACATTGCAATTAGTTACAGGCATCACGGGTATGGATAGTCTATTATATGGATAGCCGTTGCAGGAGGTCATGGGGAGTGTGTACGTTTGATGCAGGATGGCATAGCATGGCAGCCCATGGGATGGGCATTCGTTTTGTAGGCTGCGTAGCCAACTCCGTGATCATTCACCTACATATTTAATGCCAAATTTGGAAATCTATTGTTGTCTAATGCTTCCTATTGCTTGGTTCTTTTAGCTTGCTAACATTCTCCATCTGTTTGTAAGCTCATGAAATTGTTTATTTGGTTGGTTGGCATGGAGGATAAATTTAGTGAATTCATAAGGTTGATACTGATTTCTTGGCATAATTCTGATTTAGCATTCCTTGTTTCTCTTTCTTCAAAAGGCCACCTGGCGATAACATGCTTGTTTACTCGTACTCTCAAAGGCTTCATTTTAATGGCTTTGTTGGTTTCTCACCTCCTTGTGGTACAATAATCCTTCTGTGCAATTACTTAAAATATGTGTGGTTGTTTGGTTTTCGCCATGGTTTCGTTTCATCTCTATTTGGTCTCTCCTCTTGTGGTCTGGCTCTTCTCAAGTGTTGAATTGCTTTGTTTTGTAATTATAGAGAGGTCTTTCAGGGTTTGGGTGTCGATGAGAGTTCATGAGATTAGAGAAAATTCTCCATTTTCCTTGGAAAAGTTGAAAAGGACTTTTTCCATTGAATGTAATCAAGTATGATGCTATTTCTATAGTTCTTGGGAGCGACTGGCTTGATGCTTCATGAGAGCAGAATATAGAATACAGAAGTGAGGTACAAACGACTTGGAAAGACAAGGTCAAGTAGCACCGAAGGTAGAAGAAAAGCATCAAGATAACATGGCCATTATAGAAGCACAACCATAGTGAAAATTACATGACAAGGCCATGAGGAATTGAAAGCAAAAGGCTACACCATAGGTAGTGTAGTGAATACAAGAACGCGGTGAGAGAGAAACACAACACTGTGAAGCCTACAAGAGGAGGATGACATGGGAAGATGGCAGTTCACTAAGAAGTCCAAGAAAGATGAACCTGTGCAAGCTGAAAACACCAAGAAACTACCCTAGCAAAAAAGGAATTCTTGCAAAATAGAGGTCAAAAAACAAGAACCCAACGACAAGAAGATTAGGAGAATTACCCCAAATCAGGTGCAGCTATCCATGGAAGAAGAAATATCATTTAGAGGGAAGAAAGGCACATCATGTGGTTTGACCAATGCAAGGTGAATAAAGAATTGTACCACATCAAAGAGGTTTTGTATAGAATCACAAAAGGGAGTTGCCCAATCTATAACACAATCTACTAATTTGACAATTAAACTCCTATGGACAATCATTAATAAGGCCATGATCCATATAAATTAGAAGGGTTGAGAGGTGACGATATGAAAGTAGATGTTGATGACAAAGGACACCTCCAATTGAATTAGCGCCATGAAGAATATCACAACATTCAAGCCCTGGATGCAAAGTAGAAAGAGGACAAATATGAGGTAAGAGATAGGTCCCTGCAAGTAATTTGACCATCTTTGTACACCACAAGTAATTTTGCTTTCCACTCTTTAGGGCATTGACTTGCAACTTTTTTTCTATTTCAATAAAATTTCAGTGGCTTGCCACTTTTTTTTACAGAAAAAACATTTAGAATTCAAATTTTAATTTTCTACTTTGGAATTCATTTTTTGGGAAATTAGAACAATTGAATCATTTAAAATATATTTAGCAATAACATGCATTATCTAGCACTCGAGAGCGAAAACTATTTTCAAGATCAAGTCAAGAGCAACATTATCAAAGCTTTATTTTAGAAATTCAAGATCCAACATCATGTCAAATTCTATGTGTGTTCATGGTATTGTTTTGTGAAGGCTAACATTGTTGTAGGTCTCCAAGCATTCAAGCATTCAAGAAAATCTATCAAGAAATATCCAAGATCCTTGAGGTGATGTGCATGACTTCAGTCCTTCAAGGAATCCATTGAAGGGTGGTGAGTTGCAGCATTTTTTCATTCATCATTCCTTCCTTTCAATTATCATTTATATCATTGGCATTTTCATTGTAGAAGTGAAAACACCTACACAGGTTTTGACTGAGGAAAACCCCTAAAATGGTATAACATGCCCATTGTTTTACATAGTAAAATCTCCTATGTTTTACCCATAAATGAATAGTTTATGCATCTAACCTTTAAGAGCAATAAAAAAATTATTTTCCTTTGAATAATAAATGCACATTTGAAACATATTTCAAACTTTCTCATTGCATACAAAAAGAATTCCTTTTATTAATTCAAATAATGTTGATACATAATTTCCATATGACATTTCATATTTACAATTTTCATAGAGATGGATACATGATTACATAGCTTACCAAAATAGAGATACAAATGATCCAGATGTCCCTACCTGGGCGCACATCCTTGATGTCCTTGCATTGGTGCATACATTCTAGATGTCCCCGTTGTTGGTGCATACATTCTAGTTGTCCCCAATACTAGTGCATACATCCCAAATCTTGAACGCCAACTGATGAGAAGAAACATCACTCAAGCACTTTTCCACCAACCACATACTTACTACGATCCCCCGCACATCTACCTAACTCGTAAGATGGCCCTACCCTTCGACGAAGAGATTGGTTTGGTAACCTCATAACAATAGCCTATTATGATCTTGGTGTTGTGTCCAATACATTTCTAGAACTGGCATACAGTGGTTCCTACTTACATGTATGACATCCTTTATCTAGTACGTAATCTTGAAACATAATGAAATAGTGGCTACTTACACTAGTTTGGCCAAATTTTCCATCACCCTAAACTTAGAGTGGTTGTCACACATTCACCCACCTTCCTAGCTTGATTTGGATCAATGAACATTCATACTCTATACCTAGGTTACCCCCTTTCCCATGGATCATACAAATCCTAGGAATAACCCACATAACATCTCATAATCAAAGTGCCTTAACTACTAAGTATCTCAAAATACATAGGTTATCCCCTTTCCCATGGATCAGACAATCATAGGAATAACCTATTCAACCATGAGATATTCATAATGTCACAACATCAAATGACTCTATTTCAAAAAGTATAATCTCAACAATAAATATCTTTATCTAAGAGTATATCAACAATAAATGAATCCCATCAAAAGTATAATCTCTTCAATAAATGAATTCCATCAAAAGTATAAACTTCAACAATAAATAACTCAATCAAAGATATAAACAACAATCAAAAGGTCATTTTGTTCATATAGGTTAATCCCAATCAATTGCTTCAATCAATGATCAAATAAACAATACAACCTAGGGTTTCAATCAATAATCAAGTAAATATCCCAACCCAATAGGTTATTCTCAACCTATGGTTTCAATCAAAATTAAAGAAATGATCAAGTGATCAATCAAGTATAGATTATCAATATGGTTGGCGTCACTTCCTATCGATGATGATATGTCTAGTATAGATAAACTACTTATAGTGTTGACGACTACGTATAGTATCCATACTTCGTATTCATACAAATTCCCATATATAGGGTACATACATATCTATATAAATATATGTCAAAATGAAAGGTTTCATCAACATAATAATCAACCATGAAAAATGAAAGCATAAACAAGCATCTCAAAATACTCTAAACCATTCCTTTTCAATATATGAACCAAAACTATTTAACCTTTCAAACATAGATGACAAAGGTATAGAAACTAGCATGCTTGTATAATGCTCCAATTGATTAAACCTCCTTCCTAGTTTGAATCCTCAAGCTTGCTTGATACCTCCTTCAAGATCCACTTGATTACCCTCTCCTCACTTCTCACTAAACCTCACAATAAACACAAATACGATATACCAAAATAACTCTCAACTCACAAACTCTCAATCTCACAACAAAATAGCATCAAGATAATCAAAATGATAAGTGTAGCAATTGGTAGAATGGGAACCTCTATTTATACTAATTTGTGAGCAATTGAAGGCTACAAACAAGTAAGTATTTATGCCACCTTTCTTCCTCATGCAACGACTCATTCAAAGGTTTGCAACACATGTCAGTCCTTATGGTTGAGTCGACTTCATATATGGGACAACAAACTCAAAACAAGTTTCCTAATTTGAATTTCATTGCAAAATGCAGCCAAGTTTGCACTTGACTTTGTCTAAACACTTATTTACAAGCTTATACGAATTCAAAGACTTATTTTACATTCCAACTTCTATCAAATATGGCACTACCTCTTTTTACTTTGTGCCACCTTCATAGTGTTGAACAAGACAACTAAGAGGGAGGGGGGGTTGAATCAATTGTAACAAATTAAACCTTTAAGAACTTCCATCAAAAATTAGATCAATCACAAATCATTTACTCTACTAATATGATTAATCATTAAGTGCAAAAGCATAAACTGAAAAACATCACACACACACACAATAACACTAGATTTACGTGGAAAACCCAATAAGGGGAAAACCACAGTGAGGATTAGCTCATAATATAGAGAATCTCAAAACTGATTACAAAGGCTCACTGCCAGAGAAGGATTGTTGCTAAAACAGAACTCACTATTTGGATCAGGATTCACTGTCCAACAAGGGTTAACCACCCGAAGGGGTCACTACCATAGAATTACAAAGAAGATAGAAGAGATTTGTTACAAAGAGAGAACAGTCTTAATGCAACAGATATTTCCACCACAACTCACTCAAACACTTGCAGAAATGCATGAATGATAGAGTACACCTTCAGCTCACTGCTTCTGGAAACTCAGCAATTAGACTTCGCCCTAATCTGCCAAACTCACATCACATACACATTGTTTCACATCTATCTCACATCTATCTTGCTTGCATTCATATCTTTCACAAACAACTCAACTTGTATTTATACCATCTTCAACTTTGAAACTTATCCAAAGTCGGCCATACACCATTTGCATTTACAAATTCAAATTAGGTCGATTCCAAAACATTCTACAATGGAATTAGAATAAGGGTGACCCAAAAACACTCTTCCATAAGCTTCAAAAGTAGTGTTAAACACAAGGTTGGCCAAACCAGTGTAAAATGCATAGAACAATTAAGCACGCACAACCTTAGCACGATCTAATATTTCCAGACAACAAAATTATCTGCAATGCGAACATATCAGTTTATCTCCAGAACTGCAATTCATAACACTCAAAAAAAAAGAAATCTGGAGCAACTATATTTCTCCCGAACCTCAGCCAGATACAAAGAAAAACACAGTTCACAACTAGTGAACATAATTCGCACTATACAACAATCCAGAAACCAAAAATCTAGATATAGCAACTGTCAACAACCATGATCAACATATCTAAACCACCCAATCATAGGAGAAAATCTTGAAGCAAAACCCAGAGCAACCATTGAATACCTGTAACCTTTCTTCATTACAATTTTTTCAATATCCTGAACATCTACAACCAATAACTTGTATCCATGATATCAATGAAAACAACAACCAGTTGATAACCAATTAACCAATTGACATCAATGACAACATCTTCATTCTTGCAACACATAGGCGCGGCCTATTGACATATTCTCATGTTTCAAACAACATTTAATTCCCTTCTAAAACATTTTACACAATTGCAAGCATTCCTACGTGCTTTGTTATTTGTTTATCTTGGTCTTTCAATACTTCATGCTTTAGCATTGCTGCACCATACCATTGGCATATATACTCATTACTAAGCATTAAGTGTTGGTTTAAGCTTCCATGTTGTCCCATGCGTGTGACTTTAACTTTCACATTCTCATGCATGGTTCAAAGACTTGGTTGACATAGGTTATGTGTTGGTCAAAGAAATTTAAATGTTGGCTTTATGTGCTTTGTATCGGCACAGCAATTAGCATTAAGACTCATTTAACTTATGCACAACCTATGCTTATTTCATACTGACTTTTATTTGAGTCATGATCTCTTTATGCGTTGCAGCCCTATTCACTTGCTTTGGAATCAAAGCAATACACTATCCTATGTGTTTTGATAATATAAGGAACATTATATATCTTATATATATATTATTAATATATATATATATATATATATATATATTCACAAAGCTATAAAATGTATTAATGGTCAATTAACATAAATATATTCATGTATCAAAATAATAATTATTCATATATATATATATACACACACGTTATTACATTCGAATAATGATACACACATATATATATACCTATGCATATATATATTTACACATATTTATACCTATGAATGTTTGCATATATTAATTTCCATTCAAATATACATTTAAGTAATTATATGTACATACACTAATATATAAGTATATTTGTTTACATGAATGTAGTAATATACTCATACATTAATATATGTATATTCTAATAAACATATATCATTACTTTAATATCCAAACTCAAACACATATAATTCCCCATTCATCGATTGACATATATACATGAAGTGCATACACATATATATGTTTATGTCACATTTATCTATTTGGTACTCCCATGCATATGGTTTCTCGAGGACATGACCATATATACATTTATACATTCTAGGTATATACTTCATCGATTAACACATAAATATGAACAGAGAAGTAGAAGAACTTCCATCAAACATAAAGATTCAATCACATAACCCAATCAAGACCATTCAAAGACTAAAACCAAATATCACAATAAATCATCCCTAAACCATAACCGAAGGTTACCTACCCGATTTCACGAACTAACTTGATTAGACCAATTAGGGTGTGAGTGTGTGATTGTTTAGTTAGGCTCATTTAGGGTTACCAGACCAATCTTCTCTCTTGAGTGATACTTCCCCTCTCTTCTGAAGGTTCGAAATGTTCCTATACTCAACTTGGCACAACATAATAGTAGTTAGTCGTTCACATATATATTTGCATCATCAAAGTATTCATATCGGAATACACATCATTACATTTCATTTCCATCAGTATATAAAACATAATCATTCCTTCAAAAGTAATAACATCATAATACATACTTCAATATTTCATTCTCCTATTGAACATATCAAACTCTGGTGTTGGAAGCCCTTAACTTCATGTGCAGCCCATGCCTTATTTATTGCACAACACCCCTTATATCTTACTCACCATTCCATAAATTATCTTTTTCCTTTCTTTGTTTCTTTTACCCTACGTGTATAATCTGATCTAGACATGGATGATAGGGATGTGACACTAACATATGGCAGGGTAGAAGAAGAGGAGGAAGTATCTTCTAGTGAAAAAGAATGAAGTGAAGAGAAAGTTGACCTGATGCAAGAGAATCTAGGGCATATGAGAAATCTTCCATCGATCTGTGTTTTTTCTTTGTAATAAGGGTTAATTAAGGTTTTGCAAATAAACCCTAAGGGTTTAGCAGTCATGGTGTTCAAACATGCTTTCTATTTCATCATTGACTTGTTATTGCAGGTTGTAGGTAGCTTAAGTTATTACTTAAGCCCATGAACTCGTTGAGAAACAGGTCACAATTACCTAGCCTGCTAGTTGACGGTGTGTGTATGCTCACAACGAAGATCTACGATGCTCGCCAGCCCTTTGAGTTTATGGTGGGTCTCAGCTAAGTCCCACTAGGAAGCGGGGAATGGTGTAGATTTGAAGGTAAGGATCAACGGCATATGATTAATCCAACAAGCTGCATCGAGGAGACTCTGGGTTATTAGAAAGATTCATTGGGGAGTCCCTCTGATGGAGCGATGAAACCGCATCATGGTGATGATGGAATTTCAGGGTGACAAGGTTGCAAGTCCCTTCAATATTTTGATATCATGGAGGCAAACATGTTTCAGTGGGAAATCATGAGGATTCCATTTGACAATGCCAATAAGAGGGACCAGGCTAAGCGATGACAACAAAGAACAGTGATGTCATAACTGACAAGTGGCAACAAATGATTGAGAGGGGATGACATGGAGGTTCTTCATCAAAGGGATATATGGATATCGGTGGAATGGAAATGAAGTCCCGATGACATTTCAATAAAGCTTCATTGAGGAGACCTTCTTGTATTAGAGCAAGTTATTTTTGAGTCTCTTCAATGACCCCATGGGAACTTAATCGATGAGAATTCTGGATTTTGAGGAGAGTTGTTTTGGTGTCCCCTCGACACAACGAAGACATGGCGTTGACTTTTGTGGAACCCAATAGGAAGGTAACAGTGATGGAGTTCGATGACGTGGACAGATAGATGGTGGAATGCAATTGGATGACAGGTCAATTCACTCGCTGTTGCGAATTACAAATGATGACGAGGATGGTGATCGGTGAGAAGGTTAATTTCAGTGTGACATGGAATTGTCTTAGTCCGATAAGTAACAGTGTCATCGATGATTTGAAGAGAGGCGGTTAAGGCACGAAGAAAGTGATCAATGGCATGTTTGAGAAGATAGAGCAAACAATGACTTGGAAATCGTTCTCAATTGTTGGTTGGGCGACGGAGGCGGTACTAAGGAAAAATGAGTAAAAGCATTAAATGAATATCAAATTATAGGAAACCCTAAATGACCAACGGGATTACACTGAAGAAGATTTCTTGTTGGAGAAGATAAAGAGGAAAGGATATAAACCCATCAGGAAGAGAGGAGGGAAGGTTAGTGAGAAGAGAGTCGACAAGGAAGTGGGGGCTAGAGATGCTAAACTAGGGAGAATCAGTTGTAACGGTTTGGTTGCAAGACCTGAGAGCCTAGAGAAAATATGTTTCAAATTTGCAGAGTTGCAGATTATTGTAATCAAAGCCCATAAGATGGCCTGTAATGTTGTAATGTCATTTCATAAATCAAAGAAAGCTTTGCTTTTCTCTTG
>VDFB02144058.1:0-25375 GCA_007258455.2 Sequoia sempervirens
CTCTATTGCAGCAACATACTTGTAGACATGCAAAATGTACAAGTTGACATTGCGCATCTCACTCTGATCTACTAACATCGTTTCTTCCTAAATCATCCCTCGGTCTAGCTGTTTAATCAAATTCCCTTATTTGATTAAATTCATCAATATTCATCTCTTAATTAAATAGATCATTTTGTCTAATTAAGTCACTTTCCCTTGTTAATTAAATAAATTCATGCAGTCTAATTATCCTATTTAATTAAATAATCAATTTATTTGATTAAATCTCTAAAGTCTATCTGTTAAAATTAAATAAATTAAAACCTTATTTAATTTTAATCTGTACCATCCTTTGGTAAAATAAATCAAAATCTTTATTTAATTAGCCTCTTATCATATTCCTCTCTTTTTTGATTTAAGTGTCCAAAATCTAAATCAAATTGTCAAATGGCTAAATATCCTTAAATTAATCAAATCCTGATTAATTTAATCCTAATCATTGAAATCCTCTAGATTTTGCAACTTGCACAAGTAAATCATTTATTTGATTTAATAATTCCTATTTTCATTCAAAAAAGGCATCTAAGTGGGAATATTCCTCAAATTTGAAATCTCCCCCCAAAAGGACTTGTCCATCCAACAAAGCATTTAAAGCTCTTACATTGTCTCTTACATGTCTCCCACTTGGCATTTAACTCATTTTTCATCCCCTAAACGACATCTCATCAAATTCAAATTTCAAACTTGCACGATCCTCAAAACTTGCTCAACCTTCATCCTCTCACATGTTGACAAGTGGCATTATATCATTGGTTGAATCTTTGTCCCACATTGATCAAATTTGGACATCTCTTCAACTTATCATTCTATAAATACAATGCTTCACCATTCATTTTAGCATCCACATCTCAAGCAAAGTTACCATGCTAAAATACTCAGCAATCCTCATCCATCTCATTGAATCATAGCTAGGTTTTTTGCAGATTTTAAGCTTGGAGCATACATTCAAAGTCTTCATCAAGTGGATCAATCATCTTCAATCAACATTTGCATTCAAGGAGTTGGGAAAGGGCAAATCTCCACACACCTATTTGCACCAACTCCCTCAAGAGATCAAGAGTTTGCTTGCATTAGATATGATTTAATTGTTTCATTTGTGTTCTTCATTTTCATTTCTCATCTTTTGCAAATTTCAAATGGATTTCTTGAGGAATCATTGGTTTCTAATCTTGTGTTTGATCTAATTGTTTGCATGTTTATTGTGTTTGTGCAAGGTATAGATTCAAATGGTTCACATATTGGCGCTAGAAGGAGGGCATACAACTCAAATCCAACACGTTTTTAATAAAATTTCGCTGTTTTTTGACAGCACTATTCATTAACCCGCATATGATCACTATTTTAGTGTTTTTAGATTCAATTTTAAAATGACCATATCTTGGTCATACGTAGGTCTTTTTTGATGCTTTTTTTTTTAAAATAGGGTAGAATTTCACAAGCTATCCAATGGTGTAGGTGTTTCTTAACTTTAAATTAGTTAAAATTTTCAAATTTACATTTAAAGTAAACACATGATAACTTGGCTAAGTTTTAGGGTGTTTTGGTAAATGGTTTATCTAACCCCTATATCCTTTTGTTTCTTTTGATCTCATCTAACATTTTGATCACTTTTGTAGGTTGGAAATTGAAATCAAAAGAAAGAGGAGCATGGAGATGATATTTTATCTAATCAAAGTGTTTTTTAACACTTAAGTGTTTGTTTAACACTTCTTCAAAGAATTTGTCATCCTTCTCATTCTTAGGACACTAGTTTTCAATTGGGATTAAAAAGAACCTTTTTCATTTCTTGCAAAGGTTAAAATGAACTTTAGGATCACAACTTACTAGATTTGGTTTTATTGGATTAACAATTGAACAAGGCAATTTCTCACACTTCATTTGGTGCTTTAAAATGAAATCATCATTGCATTTGAGGGTTTAAAAAGAACAAGTGTAGTTTTGTTTGTTTGTGAGGGCTTACTTAGACTAAAGCCATTGGAAAAGGACGTATGCGCTTCTCTCGCGTTTTATAGCGATCTTGAGAATCAAAAGGTCTTTTCCATGACTTTGGGTTGAGATAAAGCAATCACCTCCATACTTCGATTTGGGCTTAAAATTGAACAAACTATTGTGCGAGTGTGAGTAGGGACTTTGTTTAATTGCATTCTCTATCTTTGTTGCCTCTGAGTTGATTGAGTCTGAATAATGTTCTTCATTCACTTTTGTTTATCTTAGAGGCCGCCTTGTGGGAAAAGTAATCACCAAGGAGCGGCTCAGCAGGTAACACTCTAAAGCCAAAGAAGTATTTCCAGT
The DNA here is from genome assembly GCA_007258455.2 of Sequoia sempervirens. NCBI lineage: Eukaryota > Viridiplantae > Streptophyta > Pinopsida > Cupressales > Cupressaceae > Sequoia > Sequoia sempervirens. The sequence continues at coordinate 2,335 of VDFB02144058.1, forward strand.
AGGGATATAAATGTGGATGTGTGGAAGAAGCGTAATATCAGGTTGACTCGACAAGATGGATCGAAGGGGACTCTTGCCATTGGGTCAACTCCCTACGAGCGAAAAGTCCTTACTAGAACCCATGTGCGCTAGGGTGCCAAAATCCTTAATGCGTTTTGTTGGTGCAAGAGCGATTGGATTACGAAGCAGCCTGAGCCCTGCGGCTTTTAGTAGAGATGGAAAGCATGCCATGGGAGTTCATGGTGTTGGTGCTTAGGCGCGTATAAGTGGAAGTCTTAGTGGAGGGAAGCGGTGGGGTCAACATCCTAACCATCGCTAAAAGTAGTGGCTGGACTTGTCAAGTGGGGACTCAACAAACATTGTCTTACACATCCATAGGATTGTACATGCTTTTGGGTTACAAAAACACATGCTTGTTCGTAAACATTGGAAAAACAAACACTTAAACATGATCATGCAAATTTCAAACCCCTTTTGATAGAGCAAATACCTTTTGACAAATTTAAGTGTTGTTGCCTTCCCTTGGGATTATGTCCTTAGAGGTTTCTCATCACTTGAATTTATATCGTCATTTGCTCTAACTAGGGTTAACCTAGGAAATCCCTTTGCCTCAATTTCTTGGAACTCCCACGCAACACTTTGTGGGAAGAAAAGGAATTTTGACATAGGACATCTTTAGTTTGAAACATAATCAAGAAAGTGTATTTGGCAAAAAGAAGTCATTAAAAGCAAAGATAAGCAATTGAGCCCCACACATGTCTTTTCAATGATTTCTCACAAGATCAAGATACAAAAACCCAAGAAAAGGAAACTTAGCCCAAAACAACATCAACAAAGACTCAAAAGGTTATATGATTTTAGAGAAAAGTTGGCTAATTTCTATCGACATGCTTCAAGAGACAACCCCACTTTATATTCATTTTACTACACACAAAATCCAAGATTGTTTCAAGGGATTGGATACCTTGCTTAGGGCATAACATGTTCTTCAATACCTTGGTCTTGTTAAACAAAAGTCTAAACTAGGGTCATTCTAAGATAAAAAAAAACATTCATCCATCAAAAACATCATCAACCATAAACATCTCACCAACATTTTGAGAAAATCTTGATACAACTATGCTAGGCTCCTTTGGTAGACATCAAAACTTTTCAAACATGAGACTTTGAGTTCTTCAAACATCAACATCAAACTTGTTCAACTCAAGTGTGTGTGAATGAATCCTTTGCACATGCTTAGTTGAATTATCACTTTGTTCCAATTAATGGTGGATAGATGCATCCTTCTCCCATCACTAATTTGGATTATCTTTTGGTTAACTTGTGAGTAGACACATCCTATTCTCACTCCTAAATCAAATTATCCTTTATGAGCATTAGTTATCTTTTTTAGATTATCATCCAAACATCTTGGGGATATCTCTTGCTCAAACATCAACATTCAAAAGACAGAATTCAAAGTCTAAACATCAAACAAACATCAATCAAAAGCAAACCCAAAGTACCTAGCATCACATCAAGATTTTCAATACAAATTCAAAAAACTTCCATTCTCACTCATATATCATACACCTTTCATCTTCACATCGTTGATCTTTTACACATCCTAGTTTGCTCTTTTATGGTTCAAACAAGATCACAACACAAGAGGAACATGGAGTTAAATCAAGAAACATCAACCACAAGTGATCTAAGCCAAAACATTCCAGAAATCCAAAACACACCACTTCCGGACCTCACTATCACTACACACGATCCACAAAAAGAGGTCTTGGTGGAAGACATCACACCAACAGAACTAAGTGAGGAAGAAGTTCTTGAGATGCTCAAACAACCAAAACTACAAAAGTTTCTTCGCGCAATGGCTAAAATAAATCCATCAATTCTCAACACTAATGAGGATGAGCTTCTTGTACCAAATGACCAAAACACCCTTCCACAATCAACCACTTCCATTACCACCATAGAACCCACTATCAATGAGGATGATACCCTCTTCAACACGCATCAAAATCCACTTTACAACCCACTTGGATTTATCGATACATCTGAGGTTCCTTACCATACCACCTCATCATTTTCTCTTGACACGCAAGTGTCTAGACCTTTGGTACAAGCAAGCTCGTCCGAAATAGAGAGACCTTACGGATTTGTCTCTTCATTTGCACAAGAAAATTTTCCACCATTCAAACCATTCACACCTCCCACCACGTCAACACCATATTTTGGTTTAGGGATCTCCCCTTTACCTAAACTTCCACCTTTCCCTAACATAAATCACCCCATCCAAATCAATTCATCCAACCAAGGGGGTACATCACATCTTTCAAACACACCATCCACATCAAACCAACACATGATAGCTAATCAAAATATGGTCTCTCAAAGACCCACTATTTCGCTCATCTCTACCATTCCTACCACTTCACCTAGTCCCACCATTCCTATCACTTCACCCATCCCAAATGCATCTATCACCACATTCACTCCAACCACTACATCCACTATACCTCAAACTTCCACTACCCCCATCACACCCCTTACATCGCAACCTCCCACCACCACCATCGCTCTAAGCGCATCTCAAACTCCCACCACTCCATCCAACACAATTCCGATCCCACCACCACCACCATTGCGACCAAGCCAAGTAAGCCATTACAATGCTGCATTCAAAGCATACCAACAATTGCTCCAACAATATCAAACAATTTAGCAAGCACCTATATCCACGCACGCTTCTCAAGCTTCACGGAAAAATCAAGCTCAAACATCGCTGCAACAACAACAAGCACAACAAGCGGCACAAGCCCAAGCTTTGTTGCAACAACAACAACGAGCTACTCAAGTTGCACAAGTTGCACAAGCCGCACAAGCTGCTCAAGCTGCACAAGCTGCACAAGCTGCACAAGCGGCACAAGCTGCTCAAGTCGCACAAGCTGCACAAGCTGCTCAAGCTGCAAAAGATGCCCAAGATGCCCAAGCACGAGTGCAAGCACAAGCGCAGTACTTTGCACAACAACAAGCAGCCCAACAAATCGCATATCAGCAAGCGTTAGAGCAATACCAAGAGCAACAAGAAGCAGCACAACAAGCCCTAGCTGATCAACAACAAGCATTGTTGGACCAACAACAGCAAGCACAACAAAAAGCTCTATTAGCGCAACAACAGAAAGATCAACAACAAGCGTTGTTGAAAGCATACATGGCACAACAAGCAAACATTCCACCCATTCAAACACCCACTCCACCCCCCCAGAACACCTTCATTCCTCCTCCTGATCCACAATTGGATGTCACCGCACAAATAAAATTTCTGTCACAACAAGTGCTTGACCTTCAATCAGGAAGGACACCAAAACCACAAAAAAACCTATGCCCTTATCCATTTGATAGGAGTGTAGAAATGAAACCGTTCCCAAAAGGGTTTGAGATCCCTAAATTTGACAAATATCGTGGAACGGGTAACCCTGAAGATCACATCAGGGAATTCCAAGTACATTGCATGGAGGTGGCTTACGATGAAACGTACTTGATGAGATTATTCCCAAGAAGCTTGGCTGGAAACGCTATTGATTGGTTTTCTCGACTTTCGGGAATCAAAAAATTCCAGGAAATCATAGATGCCTTCATACATAATTATTCCTTCAACACTCCCATGGAGGTTAGCTTACAGGAATTATCATCTCTCAAACAAGGGAAAAATGAATCATTTGGTGCTTTCTTACAACGATGGCGATCCAAAGCTAATCAAAGCAAGTGGTCTATGCCTGAAGAGCAACAAGTGGGAACTATCATTGCGAATCTTGATGGACCCTTGGCCTTCCACCTCAAAGTGCAAAACATCACCACTTACGACCAATTGATCCCTAGCGCGCTCAATATCGAACGAGCCCTTGCCACACAGGGAGAAACTTCATCATATCAAGAAGGCCGCTCATCATCCAATTATCATGACAAACCACGAACATGGGCAAAGAATCGTAATGTAACCAATGATGGTGTTGTTGATGCCAAAGTTGTCATTAGTGCCCCACGGAAGAACAATCCACCATCCCAACAACAACAACACCAAAATACCAATCAAAGCAATCGACAAGTCAATACTGTGGTCCAACCATCCCATAACCAAAACACAAACAACATTGATAATCAGGGAGGACCACATCGAAACAAGTTCTTCCCCAAACGAAAATACACACTCCTTGGGGAACCTGCTGAAGCAATCATGAAAAGATTGGTAGATGAAAAATTGATAACGGTCCCTACACATAATAATTATCAAGAACCATCGGTCAAGCCATCATGGTATAATGAGAATTATCTTTGCGACTTCCACAAACTCAAGGGACACACGACAAACAACTGCATGAGGCTCAAAAATCTAATTCAAGACCTCATAGATGACAAAATCATAGATGTGGAAGCACCATCAGGAAACAAAGATCTCAAGATTTACACGAATCCGATGCCGAATCATGGCAACAAAGGAAACAAAGATCAAGACAAAGGAAAAGGGGCTTATAAAAATGTCAACCACACATACGAGGGTGTTGTTGCTTGTTTAGATGAGTTTTGTGGAGTCATCACCATCAAAGGGGCCCAAGCCGATTGTGGAGTCACCACAAGAGGTGGAAGGGTTACAAAGTCATATTTTTCTTTTTTTGTTGATTTTTTTGCGGTATACAGTATAGCATGATCAATCACCACATACCAACAATATCCCAGTTAGAGACTGATCAGGCTCCACACCAACACAATCTCCCACTTGGAGAGTGATCCTAGACGACACTGCTACACTTACAGCTCCCACTGGAAATAAGTACCTTAGACCCTGCTACTCTGTTATACTTGAAATTCAACCTTGAAGGCCAACCAAATTTGAAGAGGAGCTCAGCTTCTCCCTTGTCACCACCTTCGTAAACATATCCATTGGATTGACATCTGTATGTATCTTGTCCAGCTTGACCTGTCCATCCTCCAACATCGACCGAATGAAATGATATCTCAACTGTATGTGTTTTATTTTACAATGCAAGGAAGAATTCTTTGCAAGATGTATAGCACTTTGGCTGTCTATAAACAAGTAATTTTCAGCCTGTTGTTTGCTCAACTCGTCCATGAAAAGTTGCAGCCATATCATCTCCTTTGCCACCTCTGTTGCAGCAACATACTCTGCCTCTATGGTGGATAAAGCAACCAACTTTTGCAATCAAGAAATCCAACTCACTGTTGTCCTACCAACTGTAAATACATAACTTGCGGTACTCTGCCTAGTATCTATATCCCCTGCCAAATCTGAGTCAACATAGCCTTTTAAATTAGTATTAGAGCCCACAAAAGATAAACATTTATTGGATGTACCTCTCAAGTACCTGAAAATCCATTTTACTGCATTCCAATGCTCAATTCTGGGATGACTCAAATACTTGCTAACAACTCCTACGACATGTGCAATATTCGGTCTTGTGCATACCATGGTGTACATTAAACTACCTACGGCTGAAGCATATGGTATCTTGGACATTTTTTCTTCCTCCTCCTGTGTCTTTGGACACATATCCTTAGTCAATTTAACATGACTAGGCAAAGGTGTGCTGACAGCTTTTGCATTCTCCATATAAAATCTCTACAACACCTTTTCAACATAATTAGCCTGAGATTAAAAATATATATATATATTTTTCCTATCTCTACAAATTTTCATACCAAGGATTTGTTTTGTTGCCCCCAAATCCTTCATAGAAAAATATTTTGCTAACTGTTATTTTAGCTCACTTATGTGATCCATGTTAGACCCTGCTACAAGCATGTCATCGGCATATAGACACAAATAATGTAGGCTGTCATTATCAACCTCTTAAAATAAACACAATGGTCCAGAATTACACCTATTGTGACTTGCTCAGCCAACAAAACTATCAGAATTTCAAGTACTATTGGGGTGGCGCTGAAGCCATATAAACTTTTCTTCGAAATCTACACACTAGTTTCTCCCTTACCTTTGACCTCAAATCCTTGTGGTTGTTCCATATATATTTCCTCTTCAAATCACACCATGGAGAAAGGTTGTTTTAACATTAAGGTACGTTAAGATGCAAATCTTCATCGACCACAATACTTAAAATAATCTGAATAGAAGTCGGTACGCTTAACTAGAAAAAATCTCATCAAAATCAATACTCTTTTTCTATGCAAATTCCTTTACAACTAATTTGACTTTAAATCTCTTCTTACCTCTATCCTCCTCTTTCAGCCTATAAACCCATTTGTTTGGTAAAGACTTTTTTACTTGCAGGCAACTTACATAATTCCCAAGTCTGATTTTTCAGCAAGGAGTCCATTTCTTCTTCCATTCCATGCTCCCACTGAACTTTGGTATCCACCTGCATAGCTTCATCATAATATTCTGGTTCACCAGCATCAGTTAACAAAATAGTATACAAAGAGGGAGAGAATCTTTCTAGAGGTCTACTATCCTTGAAGATCGTCTAATAGGAGTTTGTGGTATTTGTTGTTGTTGTTGCCCAGCATGAGGAACCACTGAAACATCATTATTTGGAATATCATCCAACACTGTATAATCATTTTCTTTCTTCTCATGCTGCAACAATAGATCTTTGTACAAAACTTTCTCATTGAATGATATCCCTACTTCTCACAATTTTTTTATTTTCAAAATTCCAAAGCCTATAACCAAATTCATCAATGTCATATCCAACAAATATACATTTCTTTGATTTTGCATCAAGCTTGGTTCTATTTTTAGAATATACATGTGCAAATGTTTCACAACTGAAGGTTTTGAGAAAAGAATAGCTCACCTTCTTACCTTTCCATGCTTCCTCTAGAATACCACAACCCAACGGATTAGAGGGTCCTCTATTAATTAAATAAACAGCAGTGTTTATAGTCTCTGCCCACATTTTTAAAGGCAGCCCAACATGCAATCTCATAGTTTGTGCACGCTCCATTATTGTTCTATGCATGCACTCAGCCACTCCATTTTCCTGTGGAGTCCTTGGAACCGTTTTCTGCCTACGAATACCATTAGAGGAACAATAATATTCATACTCTTTGCTGCAATACTCACCACCATTATCAGATCTAAAACATTTTAGCTTTTTACCCATCTCATTCTCAACCAAGCTTCTCCATTTTTTAAAAGTTTCAAATACATCAGATTTTTGCCTAAGGAAATAAATCCATACCTTCCTAGTTGCATCATCAATGAATGTAACATGTCTGAAGAGCCACCAAGAGAAGATGCAGTACATTCCTCATACACATCCCTTGTGCACAAGCTCCAATTTCTGTCTTTCTTTTGCTTCCCATCCTTGAAACTACTCTCTTTTTGTTTTCCATACACACGCTTTCCGCGGAAATCCCATATTAACACATTTTTAGACGTTGACTTATTATTTGAATGATGTTCATACCTTTTGCACTCATATGCCCAAGTCTATTATGCCCGCAGTGTTGATTGAGTCCATATGTTGTATGATCCTCTACCTGGCGAGCGCAGCAACTATTCCTAAATATTGACCTTTTTTCATAACAATTAAAGTAGAAGGAACAGTATGCCCTATACAAAGATATAAGGTGCCTAATTTCACACCTTTTTCTACCACTAAGACACCCTTTGTGACCTTCCAATTTTTATCACTAAATGTAACAACACAACCTTCATCATCTAGTTGCCCTGCTGAAATTAAATTTATGCTTAACTTTGGAACATGCCTTACCTCATGTAGTAGCCAATGATTCCCATTCTGCAACTTAATCTTGATTCTTCCCTTTCCAACAATCTGACAGGGTTCGTTATCTCCTAAATAAACCATCCCAAAATCCCCTTGGACATAATCAAGAAAATAACTTCTATGGGGGGTAGCATGAAATGAAGCCCCTGAATCTAACACCCAAGAATCATCAACATTATCAAGGGAAAGAATCAAATCATTCTCATCAGATTTATTACTTACCACATTTGCCTCTTTACTTCCTTCCTTTTTGTCTCCTTTATTTTTACGAGACCAACAATCTTTCTTTAAATGACCCAGCTTACCACAGTACCAACAATCCCTCTTGTCTCTAGATTGGGACCTTCGTCGCTGATTTTTCATGTGACTTCCCCAATTTCAAAATTGTTTTCCTCTCTCTTTGTTGTTTAGCTGCGTTTAAAACATTGCTTGATGTGGATGTTCCACCTGAACTTTTCCTACAGATTTCCTCGCTCAAAATAACACCAACAACATCATCAAATTTCAATGTATTTGAACCAGAAACATAATTGCTAACAACCATTACCAAGCTATTCGACTTCGGGGAAAAGAACACAAAATCAAAAGAGCCCTAACTTCTTCATCAAATTTTACTTTTACAAAAGCTAATTGACTGGTGACCGTATTAAACTCATTTAAATGATCAATAACTGACCCACCTTCTACTATTTTCATATTAAATAAGCCCTTCATAAGAAATACCTTATTCGAAGTGGAAGGATTTTCATATAACTTCGCCAGGGTTTCTATCAACTCTTGAGTTATCTTTGCTTTTGTAATATTGAATGCCACTGATTGTGCTAGGCATAAACGAATATTGCTAAGAGCCTTTCTATCCAAGATCTCCCAATCCTCATTAGACATTGTTGTGGGTTTCTTTGGTTTCTCCCTTCCAATGACCACCATAGTCAACCGATGAGGTGGTCCTCATCTACATCTTCCACTGATAGTTAGCATTCAAACTTCTTAACCTTCCACCTCCATGCGCCGGTACTCACTGTTGTGAGACCTTCCTCTGATGCGATAATTGAAACACAACCTCTCAGTACCACTTGTTAGGGTTAGAAGAGCCGGAATATCTAACAATTAAATGCTGTATTAGAGTAAATAAATGAAGAAACCAAAACCTGAGATAATTTAGCACGTGGATTAATCCGGACTGCAATCAAAACCCATTATTGATGATTTTGTATCCGATTTTAAAAACCCTGTACAATCTTGTGAATAATTGTGTTTTTTTTCACATTATACTATAACTTGCCATCGAGACCTGAAACAAGCTTCCAGATTTGGGTTCTGAAGTCGGATTTTCTTTTTTTGTTGATTTTTTTCTTTTTCGGTGACAATGCGAAAAAGTAGGAGGAAAATTTTTCTCGGGTGCTACATGTCGGGGTGTACAGTATAGCATGATCAGTCGCCACATACCAACAAAGGGTTCTTCAAATGCTCCTTCTCCATCAAAGATAGTTGATGTACCTTCACCTTCAATGATTCATTGTGCAGTCATTGATTGTGACTTCTATCATTCTTGTTCTTTAGGATCATTCATTTTGTGTTGATGATTAATCAATGAGTACATCTAGTGATTCATCACAACTAGTATCTCATTGTCTTCCTGATTGGGATTCCTATTTGTCGAACATTGGTTCCTTGTTTGTGGAGTCTCACATTTTAGATTTGGAGGACACATTTGAGGATATGTCCCTCCTATTTGATGATGGTTGTGGTATGATTGTTCTCACCCCATATCATTCTCTGGAGAGTGTTCAGGATCAATTTCCTATGGTACCTTCTTTGTCACCTTCTATTGTTGGGCATGTTCCTGATTGGTTCATGGAATCATTTTCCAAGGTCTTGGCAACACATGAGCAGATTTCAGAGACACCATCATACATTTTCATGCTTTCTTCTTTCAATTCCTATTCAAAATGGGAAGCATACTTGCATTTTTATTTGGTTTTTTTTCTTTTGAAAGGGAGACAAGTTGTTTGTAGACACTGGATCATGTTTTGTCTTTAGACACTTACCATTTTTGCAGGTGATTACACATTGTGGGGGGGCTATATAGTCTCTCTCTTTCCCTCTTATGGGGGGCTATTGATTGTATATACATGATGTATGTAGTCCTTGGAGGGTGTGATTGAGTCCTCCATCCATGCATCATTTTTTTTTCTTTTCTCTCTTTTGGAGAGGGGTTTTTTCCCATAGGGTTTTTCTCCTTTTCTCTAGTTGTGAGAGATTTCTTTTTTTACATTTTAAATGGGTACCTAACATGGTTGTGTAGCCAGGACCCATATTGCATCTTCATATTTACATTTTCATTCTCCCTAAGTTGCACTTAAGGGGGGGTGTTAGAGTAAATTACATTTATCATCTTAATTTTTAACTTAGGATTAATTATGCATTGGTTATTCGGGTGGTCTTTTTCTCATAGGGTAATTTTTTAGCCATCTATGTTTTTCATGGATTTATAAGCCTATACATTATTTAAATTAATCATCTCATTTTTCATTCTCTTTTCTGATGAAATAGCGTGTGCTTTTCTCCTATTTGTGAAGGTATTTTCTACGGATGGATTTCTTGGGTTGATTGTTCTAACATTTAGTTTGTTGCATCTAAGTTAGTTTTGGGAAGACTCATTCAAGGGGGGACACTTAGTAAGAACTCCATCCATTTAGTTTAGTAGTTATTTTTTTGTTCAGTAATTAGTTACGGTCTTAGCAGTTTTTTGTTCCTATAGACATTGGAACTTTGTTTTGTGTCTCTTCCTGCAGCTAAGGCAGAAAGAGTAACTTTCTGTGTATGTGTTGAGATTTTTGTTTCTATCATTCATTTCAGTCAGTTTAGTTGTTGATTCATGCTTAGTACTTATGCTAATTCTTTTCAAGCATTTTACTTTCAGTATTGTTTCCTTTCTAGTTATAGAATAAGGATGACTACAATTGAGTCCTAGTGCATACACAGTGCTATCCCATTTCAAATTCACGTCCCAAGGTTGATAATGAAATGAACCTTCATGATGAGAAAGATAACTACTTAGTGTAGATATCTAATCTCTAAGTTATAGATTTAAGGGCTTAGTTATTGAACCATTAGAGGAGGCCAACATTTTTGGTGCCATTGTCATGGATGGTGTCAAACTAGGAAGTTCTTTAGAGTCATTTCTAGTTTTTTTCTTGTTTTTAGTATCTCTCTAGTTTATTTTTAGCATACCCTTCATTCGAATAAAGTAATGATCTTCTATTATTTCACCAATTCTTTGTGTGAGTTGGCTAATACTGAGTTAATACCACATCCATAGGGGTGGGAGAAGAGATGCTCTAGGGAGATTCCTTCCTAATGATACCAATCCTAATAACTAGCTAGTTGAGTTTCAAAATTTTCCTAGAGACGAAGAAGAAGAGGAGACAAATCCTTTCGCTGATGCATTTTCCAATTTGACCAATTCTGAAACTTCCTCTAAAGAGAAAGCTTCCCAAAACCTTTTTGAGAACCCATTTGCTTTGATAATCCATCAAGCAAATATGGCTGGCCAAAATAGACCTAACCATCCAAATTTTCCATTCCCTATCACTTACCAGAATGAAGTTGACAACCTCAAAAACATCCCTGCTTCAGTTCTTCCTAAATTCTATGGGCTTGAAATAAAGGACCCTGACACTTTCTTGTTTGAATTTAATATCCTATGTAGAAGCTATGATTACACTACTGATGCTCATAGGCTTAAATTTTTTCCTACTACCTTGAAGGAAGCTACATTAAGATGGTCTATGGGCTTAGGTAGGAATATTGTAGATACTTGGGATGATATGAAAGCAAAGTTTCTTGACAAGTATAAATAATACTATAGAGGAAGTGATATGAGAGGAGATGATATCTTCAGGATGTAATAGAAGGAGGATGAAAGTTTGGAGGACTATATTTCAAGGTTCCTATTTTGTCTGTAGAAATCCCCACATCATGCACTCAATGAAGAGTCTCAAAAGTTTCTCTTCCTTAGAGGGATCAATGAAAATTGTACCGATGCTCTGGATTTGATAGGAGGAGGAGATATCACCCAAGTTCTCTGGGATGATATTAAGAAGATATGTTAGAATTACTCCAGGGCAGCTATAAAGAAAGGAAGAGGTTACCAATCTTCTATGGGTAAATCCTCCACCACTGGAGTTTCAAGAATGGAAATCACTCATTTTTTGGTAGATTTCAAGAAGGATATCATAAACAATATGGCCACTCAGCTAGGTACACTTCAAGCAAAGAAGAAACATGAGGAGGCAGAGGCATTGTTGGTAGAATATTGTCCTCATTGCAGAAAAAGAAGAAGGACTGCAAATGTAAAATGGTAGCCAACATTGACAACAAACAAATTCCACCAGAATTTAGGCCAATTTAGGGTGATGATGATCAAGTTTTCTACATTACACAAAGAAGGCCATGGGCTCTAAGACAAGGTATGCCACCATATCCATTATCTTTTAATGGACCTTATTTGAATTCTTATGCATCTGGTAATCAATGGCAACCCCCATACCCATCAAACTTTGGAGGCTATCCACCATAGCCTTGGAAAAACCCTCAAAATACTTGGCCCAATTACCAAAACTCTCCACCTCAGTGGAAACAATTCTAGGTGAATTGGCAGCAACCTCTAGGAAACTAGAAATAGACATCCCAATGGAGGGGAGGACAACAATGGCCAAACAAGGAAACTAGTTACATGTAGCCACCTCCACAGCCTCAAAAACCTTCCATAATGCCTCCTCCTCCTAACAAAAACTCTAGCACGCCTAGACCTACTCAGTTACCATCTCATCCCACACCTAACCCAAATAACAAACCACAACAACAACCAATTCACTCTGCAGATCCCAACCAATTTCTTGCATATGTTGTGAGTGTGAGTGAAATTCATCTACATTTAGGAAACACTCTATCATCTCCTTACACTCCTATTATAATAAAGCTTCCTATGGAAGAGGAGGAGCATCCAAATTTATTTGATATTCTTGCTTAGTCAAGTGTGCAGAAGAATCCTGAACCAATTCGATATTCTGATCAAAACCCATCATTTCCTCAAAGGGTAGAAGTTGTTAAACAAAAGGAAGAAAAGGAAGAAACAACCTTTGATATTATGGATCATTTGAAACACATATGTGTCAAGATACCTTTGTTCTAGGCCATAAAGGATGTCCCCATATATAGTAAGGCAATTAAGGAAGCATGTCTCAAAAAGCCAGGGAGGAAAAAGAAGGTCCCCACCACCGTTCATGTGGTGGGCCAGTTGGCAAATATCATGCTTGGGAAAGTAACTATTCCTAGATATATTGACCCAGGTAGTCTTGTATTTGGAGTCATTATAAATGGAATCCAAGTAAAGAATTCTCTAATAGACTTGGAAGCAACTATCGATGTGATGACTAAGGATAGCCTGCAGCAATTGAATGTTACAAATATGAGACCTACTCCTATTGTCATGTAGCTTGCTGATAGTTCCACTGTCAAACTAGATGTTATAGTAGAAGACCTTGTTGTTACTCTAGACTCTTGGGAATATCTAGCAGACTTCATGATCATTTCCCCTAAAGCTACATTAGGAGAGTATCCCATTATTCTGAGAAGGCCGTGGTTAGCTACAACATATACTTACATTGCATTTCGATCAAGGGACATGACTATTTCTAATGGGAGAAGCACTAAAAATCTTGTCCTTTATCCTCCTACTCAACCATCCCATGATATGGATAACCCCATTTGGTCACATGTTGGAGAAGAGGTCAAGGAGATCAATTCAATGGCACAACTCATGATGATAGGTAGAAGTCATTTTATACAGCTTTAGGAAGAAGATGAAATATTATCCTATATAATTTAGAACCATTGTGAAGTGCATGAAGAACCACCCACTCATGAATCTAGTTCTGCATGTCCATTGCAGATACTTCTGCTAGCTTCCCATGCACCTGAATTTCTTATAACAATAGATATACTTCATACATTTTTATCGAATGAACTAAAAATTCCAAGCATCAGTGAAACAACCATGATTGATTTGATCACACAAGTACAAGTTTCAAAGGGGAAACATTTGAATATTAATAATAAATTGAGTCAAGAGTAGCAGTTGTCCCTGAAAAACCTGTTAAAGTTACATCAACATGAATTTGCATGGGATTACCATGAAATGAAAGGATTAGATCCCAAACTCTATACTCATAGGATCTACATTAGAGATGACTGCACACCAATAAGGTAACCACAAAGGAGAATCAACCCTGCATTGAGGGAGGTTGTGAAAGGAGAACTATGAAAGTTATTCGATGCAGGATTTATCTACCCTATCTCGGACAGCCAATGGGTGACTCCTTTGGTAATTGTGCCTAAAAAGGGAGGTAAATGGAGAGTTTGTTTTGACTATAGAGAACTAAACTCTACCACCAAAAAGGATCGCTTTCCCCTTCCTTTTATAGACCAAGTATTGGATTCACTTGCAGGTAATCAATATTTTTCCTTCTTAGATGGATTAAGTGGTTATAATCAAATACAGATTGCACCTGAAGATCGGGAGAAGAAAAATTTCACCTATCCTTGGGGGACTTATGCCTATTTTGTACTCCCATTTGGTCTATGCAATGCACCTACAACTTTCCAAAGAGTAGTTATTAGTATATTCTCATATATTTCACATGATTGTATGAAGATCTACATGGATGATTTCACTACATATGGTACTAATTTTGTAGAAGCATTAGAAAACCTAAGAAAGGTTTTGCATAGATGTGAGGAGCATAATCTATCCTTGAACAGTGAGAAATGCTTTATGATGATGCAGGAAAGAGTGTTCCTTGGCCATTATATCTCTCCAAAAGGAATTCAAGTGGACCTAGCCAAAATTGAGGTAATTATCAATATTTCTATTCCTATCAAGCAAAAAGATGTTAGAAGTTTCCTGTGACATGCAAGATAGTATAGGAACTTCATAAAAGATTTCAGTAAGATGGCAACACCACTTTATAATATTTTAACTAAAGATGTTGAGTTCCAGTGGACAAAGGATTGTGATAAAGCATTATCTAATTTAAAAACAACATTAACCCATGCTCCTGTGATTGTTACCTAATATTGGCTTCCAACTAAATCAAGTAACTTATTATTTCTTTTGTGTTTACATTTAAACATTAAAAGATACATCATTTTCTGCTAAATTTCATTTATGTGCATAAAGGGGATTACCAAAATAGATTGCATTATTCTAGTTTTGTAATTGAATAAAATAAGAAAGAGAACCAACATGTATTGCAAATGTAATCTTTATTGATGATCATAAGTGTATAATGTCCCTCACAAGCCAAGGGACTGGCTATTCTATTGCTTATAAAGAAAAGACTATACACCTATAGATAAACAAAAAGGAAATTGCACATAAAATGAAAAGGGACCCGCCATTTCCTGGTGGAATGATGAATCTCACTAGCTTGGTCCCACATCATCTCAGTCTTTCTCGCTTCCCTGCTTCCATTTGATGCTCTCCTCGCTACTCCTAGGTTTCCTACATCTAAAAAAATAGTGTTGTTAGAGAAATGAAAGGTCACTAATCAAAATATGTGCAAAACATCCATAAACATGTAATTTGATATCCATAAGCATTAAAATAGACAACATACCATAAGTATCCAGCAAAAAAAGAAGGGAGTAATCAAACACACCTATGATATGCTTTGTTTATCTAATTGGTTTGTTCCTTGTGCAGATTTAGGACAAATATTTGTTACTATTCTAATTCAGTTGATTACAACATGTGGGGAAAAATGTGGCTCCCATGAGGGTTGAGCCCAACATGCTGCCCTTTGATGTTTTAAGAGGGATAGGCAATTGAGAAACTTGATCAAATCAATGATAAACATATTCTTGATGCATTAAATCAATATGGAATCACACCAGTTGATCAACTTTCATTATCAGATTCAAAAGATGTAACAAGTAATGTGAACTGTCAAGAGAGTTAGCCTTCATCTTTTCACAATGAATCAATCAATAGGTTGACATCATGTCAAAAGGGGTAGTATACTTTTTTGGATATGTCTTTCAATCTTCTTAAGTGGATCCAAGATCCATTTTATTAAAGAAGTAAATGATTTTTGTGATGCATCAAATTCAATTATAGATGCATCAAGTTCAATTATGCATCTATTAATATAATGAAGGAGATATCAAGTCATGCCTGAAACCTTCATGGGTCATATGGAGTAGCAAGAAGGAACAAGGACAGTCATGCATTGTTGCATGAAATACATAGTTCAATTAATCTCACTTCAATCCTATTGAACAAGCACACATCACTTAGGATGGTGAGATTTTAGGTCACCACCATAAATGACACATGGCTACCCAGTAGGATTAAATCAAAAGGAATGGTAATGAGTACTGATATTCAATAAACAATCATGAAACATAGAGATGAAACTCGATTTTGCAGCCAAGGTCATGATGCCAAGTGAGTATAACAATGACCTTTAAGAGTTTGAAAAGGGAAGTCTTAAGTGGATAAGAGGGCAACAACAATCATCTCATGAAGGAACAACAACAATGAAAAAACCATACAAGGCAGCATGATCATCACAATGGGTGGAATGCATATTACAAAGGGGCAAAGCTATGTACTATTCACATTGAACAATTAATAATCATTCACTCAACAGAGGCACAGGTACAGTCATTTGATGCTACAAGATAAAAAATGATCTCATGACAAGGACAACACCAAATCATACTACATCTTATGAAGGGAAAACAATAATTAGTGCATGATATAGGGCAGCAAGGGGATATTTCTTGGTTTCAAGAGGAGCTATTAAACATTGTCAAAATACAATGAGCAGGCCATGAATCTGAAATGGTGGGAAAAAAATTCATTAAAGATGCATTCATATTTATTATGAACATCATAGCATTCTAGGATAAGTGAACAATGTCACGACAAAGAGTGACAACTATCACTCAAAGAAAGAACATGAATAGCCACCATATACATCAAGATATCATGCATAACAAGAATCAAACAGTGAGAGATGAGGTATTGAACATACATTTTGTTTGTATCTGAGATAAAAATATTTCTTTTCATATGTTTTTTGCTTTTCAAATGGTCAAGTAGGTTGTTTCTTTTCAGTAAGTCTAAATGTTTTCATTTAAAGACCAACCAAGCATATTAGGAAGGGATCAACAAAAGATTTCATCCATTTGATATCAGCTCATCAACATTGAGTTACAAGATAATGCATTTCAAACAATAGTGAACAAGTGAAACAGTGCATGATCATGATTGAGCATAGCAAGGAAGTGAACATTTGAAGAGTATTGAAAAAAGACAACCACACAGTCACATGATGAAAAAAATGCCCTCTCATAGTCATATCATGTCATAGATTCAAGATTGCATTGCAGAAAATTATCTATTTTGAATCTTTAAACAAAACAACAATTGCAATTTCAGAAGTTTGTTCCAGTGTAAACAACAATGGGTGGAGAAACATAATAGAATGTATCTTTCCTTAATATCAAAAATGAATGCATACAGGTGGTTTCAATGGTGCTGGAAGTTATGTCTTGCTTCATGTCTATACCATACAGTGGTGTGAATTCATTTAGTTTCTTGTTTCTTCTCAGAAAGAATGTTTCTCAAATGGACCCATGTGTGTAAATGGGTAAGGCCAAATCTAAACCCTCCAAATATTATACACAAGGAATACAAACCCTCGAGTTAGGGTTTATTTTAAGAGAGAAATGAAAGATTTAAAATACCCAGATGCATCATGGGGTTTCTTTTCAGAACAAATAGAAAAATGCTAAAGACAATGAAATGCAATAAACCTAGGTGCTTATTCATGGTCGTGGCCTAATAAAACCCATTTTTGTTTACATTGATAGGAACCCACTTGGGGTTTTATAATAAGATAGCAGATACAAAAATGGTGAAAGAGAGATTTCATGGAAGTATTCAGAACAAACAGAGAATGGAAAAGACCCAATGCATTATTCATGGTCATGGCCTAAAGATTAGATTTTTTTCACAAATCACATACCCATTTTGTGTTTTTACATTAAAATGAAAATATAGAGGTGAAGAGGAGGTTTTCTTCCATTATGCATACATAAAAGTGTCATTTTCTTAGGAGGTTGAGCTCACAAGCCAAATGCTTAAAGAAAAACAAAAGTATGTAAAAACCCTAGTCACTTCTTCATGGTCGTGGCCTAGAAGTATCATTCTTCTTCAAAAGACAAAAAAGACCCATTTGGGGTTTGTTCATAAATTGCAAATACATATAGGAGGGCTAAACTTTTACCATTTTCACTATGGAAGGAGCTCAAAGTTTGAGCAAAATTTGTAGAAACAATGAAGAAATATGCCTGAAGTGAGCTTACCTGAGCTTGAGCTTCATTCTCATTGAAATATGCTAGTTGCTTTCACCTTCAAAGCTTCAAAGAGCCTCAATCATGGCGACTAAGGACAAAAAGAAACCCACAGAGAAAAATGGAGGTCAACAAATTACATAAGAAAACACTTACAGTCATGGCCTTAGTTCATGAAATGGCTTGCAAATAATAAAAAAGATAGGCTTTTTTGTTCAAAAACACATTACTTCATTCTTCCAGTGAGGAATCACAAGTTTTCATCAAGAGACCAGTTAGAATCGGCCAAAAACACCATTTTCCCAGTGCTTTCATCAAAACCCCATGGCAGTAGAGAAATTCTCCATAAGGTTCGTTACAAAATGAATAAACTTTCGCTTTTTTCCATTGATTTTGTTTAGGGTTAGAAACCCTATGGAGGCCGACTAAAGTATTTTACCTTGTGTTTTTAAAAAAATTGCAAAGCAATTTAATTGCTACGTGGGCTAAGTGATTGAGTCTTATACCTTAGGAATGTTTGTCTTATGTGGCTTTTACAAAGACAGGCAATTTTTCCTTGTGTTACATTTTGGAGACCAACCCTATGCCTTGGTGCTTTTTCACTATCTTTGCAAAATGCAATGCCTTCAAGACTTTGAAATCTGCCTTCTCACCTCTCACATAGGATGAATCATTGGTCTTTTTGTTTGTTTTTGAAAGGAGAATTGTTTGAACAAGTGATAGTCATAAGTCACTTGTGGCTTTGAAATGCAGAAGATAGGGGTGAATTAAAATTGATCGTCAGTTGTAATTATCAATTATCATCCTGTCATGTATAAATGTGATGAAATCCAAGGGTGAACAGGCCTCTTTTTTCATTTGTTTTAAAATGTAAAGTAGTTTGATTAACTGATGTTATTATGAATCACTTAATTAGGTTATTATTTTAAATGCAAAATGGAGTCTTATGCTTTTGTAAAAGCACTAAAAGTGTGGGTCAAAGCTCTTGGAGAAAAATGATGACTGGGAGACATGAGAAATGTGTGGAGGGTTGTATTTGACTATTTTTGGAGGGAAGAGACTATTTGGAGGCATTTTTGTCACATTTTTTAGTGTGACTATGGTCTTGGCTTGACCTTGCTTTATGTGTAGGATAGTTTGGAGTGATTTTAGAAGGTTCTTTTTGGAATTTTCTGCTACATCCGACCAGAACCTTCTAGATGGGCTTGTGTGCGAGAGTTGTTTGAATTTTTTCTTAAGTAACTTCAATTTTTGTTATTGAAGTTAGTTTTTTCTTTCCAGGAGAGTGATAGCTTGATTTTGGAGTTATCTTTTCAGCAGGAGCAGTATTGTAACTTAGAGATAGACTTGTATACTAGTGAGTACTTTGAATCAATTACATTGAACATTTGCCTTCTCATTTCATGTTTTACTGTGTGTAGTTAGTGGTTGATCAAATTGCTTGTGAAATCTAGCTTTCCTTCTAGTTAAATTGTCTCATTGTTAAGCACCTATTTAGCAGAAAAAGTGTATTATTGCAGGTTATAAGTTGTGTTAGTAAATACAAAGTGCTTTTGGTTGTGAAATATTTTCCTTCTATGAGTGCAGCTAAAAAGCCTTCTTATAAATTACTTATGCAAGAATGCATGTAAAAATGATTTGTGTAAACCAGGATTTATCACTGTTTTGAATGTGAGTAGGTTGTTTCCAGGTCTTAGTTTTTTGGTGTATCACCCTTAGTAGTTTCAATTAATTCTCATTTTCATGCATCTTTTTACCCTTTTCCTCAAGAAATCATTAGTTTAGGTGACATCAAAAGGGGAGCCAGCCCATAATCTGGAGGTTTTCTTTCACAATAGGATACCCACAACCTGAAATTAGTCCCATGTTAATCTAAATTTGTTGAGTTCTTTCACAACTTGGAAGAGGGGTGCGAATTTAGGTCTCTAACAATGCTCAAAGTCCCTAATTGGGGACTCCCTTTCCATATTCACACAAATGTATCTGATTATGCTATAGGGGTTGTCTTATGAAAAAAGAGGGAGAAATAGATAATGCAATCTACTTTGTCAATAAGAACCTACAAGGGGTTGAGTTTAACTACACAGTGACAAAGAAGGAGATGTTGGAAGTCATTTATGCTCTCAACAAGTTCAGGCATTATATCACAGGATACTAGATCTTTGTCCATATAGACCATGCAACCATAAAATACCTTATGAACAAGCTATTGATTTCAAGAAGGTTAGCAAGGTGGTTGTTGTTAATGCAATAATTTGATATCACCATTATAGACAAGCCAGGTAAGGAAAATGTTGTCGCAGATTTTCTCTCCAGATTGACTACATCATAGGACACTCAAGTCATTGATGACTCCTTTCATGATGAATTTTTTTTCTCCATCAGTGTGCACACACCTTGGTATGCAGATATAGCGAATTATTTGGTCATAGGAAGAGTTCCCCCTCATTTCTCTCCAAAAGATTGAAGGGTTCTTATTGAGAAAACTTTTCCATTCTCATGGATAGCAGATTGTTTATTCTCTTTGGACGAGATCATGAATGCTGTAAGAAGGATGAGCCTACTACAGCCATGCCATAATGAACCATGTGGGGACACTTTGCAGCCTAAATAACTGAATAATATATTCTGAGGATATTACTGGCCTACACTTTATGGAATATAGGAAAGAGTACTAGGAATTTAATGATTGTCAAGGATGAATATAACCAAACCCTCAGTGATTTATCCTATTTGATAAATGAAGACTTGATTTTGTAGGTCCAGCAGTCTTTAACAAATGGAAAATATTACATCTGGTTTTGTCTTGTTATGTATTCTAAATGGGTGAGATTCAAACCTTGAAATCTTCGAGACAATAAGTTAATTACCTCAGAGAAATCTTCACACACTATGGAGTTCCTAGAGAAATAGTCACAAATAAAGGGGCTTAGTTCACATCCACTCTTGTCACAACATTGGTGAATGAGTATAATGTCAGGCATAGAAAATCTACACCATATCACCCTTAAGCCAATGGCCAATCTAAGGTAACAAATAGGGAAATAGAATCTATTCTGACCAAAACACTAGCAATCCACAGCAAAGATTGGGAAAATAGGTTGCTAGAAGTTGTTTGGGCCTATAGAACCACTTAGAATACCACCACTAGTTTTACTCCCTTTGAACTATTATATGGAAAAACAATAATGATGCCTACAGAGTTTGAACACAAAACTCTTCGAACATCACTAGACCTTGGAATAGATATATTTGAGGCACAAAAGGATAGGATTATGCAACTAAATGCCTTAGATGAGATGAGGAAATCAGATCTCCACCATACTGAGATGGTGCAGAGCTAGAGAGTTAGATGGCATGATAAATACATCAAAGAAAAGAAGTTCTAGCCAAGTGACTGGGCACTTCTTTATGATTCCAGGAATAAAGACAAATTAGACAAACTTCAAACCGCTATTTGGGACCATATGAGATTGCAGAGGTCGTCCCCAATGGTGTTGTTCAACTTACAACAATTGATCTTGTCAGGTTCAAGCTCTTGGTCAATGGTCATCGTCTTAGGCTATACCATAAACCTACCTCAAATAGGAATTCATGCAGCAATTTATTGAATAACAGAACCCCAAAGTTCCTGCAGTTGAAGGAAGTGGACCTAGTGTCCAACCTTCTAGCTAGTCAAAGGTACGCATGCAACCATAATAAAAAATTTCACTTTTTGTGGGAATTAATTTCTCCATCAATAAAACTACTCACCAATTCATCTCCATCTCCTCTCTCTCTCCCACTTCACTCCACCATCACTTTATTTAGCAACTCAACCATACTTTTTTGGTGACCTGTACTTCCTTCCACACTTTTTGGAAAAAAATTCTAACTTTTTCAGGTACGTCAATAATGACCTAATGTATATTAATTACCTTACATGTATTTATTTGATTATTGTACTTTAATATTGATATTTCACATAGAAAATCCTACTAGTATGCCATGTTATATCATACTTCCATTCCAGCCTGTGCAAACACATGTTTTTATTTAGGTTGGGGGGGTGAAGTGTGAACCTATGTGTCATGCATGTCATTAGTCATATTTCATGTGCCAGCATGACAGCAAATTTGAAATGATGTAGTTGAAGTGGCGTTCAGCATGCATGATATGACATTAAGCCATCACCATTTTCTTTGATAATACCCCTCCTTTAGTGTCTTCTTTACTTCTTTAGTCAGAATCATAATGCCACTAAAAAGGTAAATTGAGAGGTCATACAACATTGGTGTTAGTATTGGTGAGAATTGCAGGAAGTGGAAGAGAAATTGGGTTTTCGGTTGAAGGATTGCAGGAAAGAAGTTTTTGCAGAGGTGTTTGAAAGAGTGTGAGTGAAGGCAATGGGAGGTCAATTAATCAGAAGTGAACCAATAGTTCACCAAGTAATCCTATAGGATGCACTATGTGAGCTTGAATTCAGGAATTTTGGTTGGCTAGATTACTTTCTGAAGCTAAATAGTTTTAATAATGGCATTGCCTTAGAATTTGCACAAAATTTTTCTAATGGTGAGGCAATGGTGAAAAGATTAAAAGTTATAGCCACCAAAGAAAGGATTGTTGAAGTGTCAGTTTTTCTCGTTGAAGGAGAACCCTACCCTGCTTCTCAGATGCTAGGTCAACTAGAGTAGAATTCATCGAGATTAGTGAACCTCCACTTGTTATAGATAAACAAGGAACAAGAAGAACTTTTTGTCAAAAACATGGAAACAAGTTGCTATTTATATTATCAAATACATTACCTACGAGGGTCGCCAATCCTATCTTCATTCTGTGCATTTCAAGCTTTTGAATCACATGACACATGGAAG
>VDFB02144059.1:0-20709 GCA_007258455.2 Sequoia sempervirens
AGATAGAGACGGAACTTCAAAAATAGCGAATTCAATCAATCAAAAGCTGAAGTCTGGGCACATAAGAAGAAACGGGTTGATGAGATATTTCTGGAAACAATAACCGGGCTCATTAGCAGTGACGGAAATTCAAGACTAAAGGAAATTTTCATTTAAATCGGGAGCTGCTTCAAACATCTATCGGGCTCATCAAATATTATCATCAGCAAAAGACGGATCATTGAAGGAATATTGATATGATATTTGGGAATGAATACTTTATTCTAATATCCTCCATCGCATTTGATCATTGAGGAGAAGACAAACGTAGCCTGGGCAAACAAAATAATTGAGACTAACTTATGAACGACGGAAGCCACTGGACTCTCTGGCGCATCACATAAAAAGGGGGATTTAAATATTTGTTGCCACCGCCGGGTTTGGAAAAGATGACACAAGGATATAACGTGATTGGTAATAAGTCACGTCTCTATTGAAGGTGTAATCAAGAAGATGTCGGGTCCTGCTTGGCATTTGGAGCAATATGGACGCTGGGTATCAAAGTAGATATAATTGTGGAAGCCGTCCAATTAAGCAGATTGAAAGTTAAAAAAAAAATATATTTCAATCTTGGAGAAAGCTGGCAAACAAGAGAAAGAA
Organism: Sequoia sempervirens; assembly: GCA_007258455.2. NCBI lineage: Eukaryota > Viridiplantae > Streptophyta > Pinopsida > Cupressales > Cupressaceae > Sequoia > Sequoia sempervirens. Next base: position 640 of record VDFB02144059.1, read on the forward strand.
GACGGATTCAGATAGAACTTGGAGGCTAGGCTTGGAGTAGCTTGATTTCTACATCAGCAAACCAGGTCCTTTATACTTACTGTACCTTCTTCTCTGTGCATTTGAAAAGAATTTGTAATCAGTTTGGGGTCTTTGTTTGCGAAAATGCCACTCGTTGTGGGTGTTCTGTTGCATGGTTAGATTCATGACAAGTGTTTGTCATATTGACAACTAGCTGTAGATGTTCATTCAGTGTCATTGCTTTTCCAGTCATCTCTTACAAGCATTGTAAGTCAGTTTGTAAAACTTCATTTGCATATACTGTTCAAATTTGGGTTTGGAGTCCAGCACAGAAAGTGTTTGATGAAATGACTATTGCTGTAGCTGTCTAGTTACACTTCATTTCAGTCACTATACTAACTTGGAAAGTCAGAGATATTTGTAATCATTTGTCATTATTGGATTAGCACTTTATGCATCATTTCCTCATTCCAAATCAGAGAAACGAACAAAAATCACTTACCTACAGTTAAATGGTCTTGAAGCAAACTGTTTGACAAAACATCAAGAGCACAAAAGTGAGAAATTTAGCCCAGTTTTTGCAAGGCCTTTCACAGTGAAAAGTCATAAGGTTACTTTCATCATATTCAGCCGGTGGGAAAATTAGCAGTTGCACAAGTCAGTTTGAACAGCGAAAATGGGCGTCATGACAACAATGATCAACAATAAACAAGCATTGAAAGAGCTTGAACAATCTCAATACAAGCTCAATCGAGAGTTGCTGCGTTTAGAGCAGTCGCTTTCAAAGTTGGGACAGCCTAAAGGATCTATTTCACTTCCTACCAGCAAAGTTCCAACACCACAAAACAGAGAAGAGGTAGTGATTAGCATGTTCGAGGAATATAACACTCTTCCTCAACGTGTTAAGAAGAACTGTTCATTCAAGAGTTACATGGAATTGCACCCGAGTCTTTCCCACAAAACTGAGCAAGCAAGGAAGGAGTATCACACTATAGCCCACGAATTGTTTACACACGAATTGGATAGAGGATCTTCACATGGGATTGATACAATTCTTCATGAGAATGATGTGGTGTCTTCAAGTTCCGATGAGGTATGCAGAAATTTATATGATGAATTTGATAGACATGCTGATTTGATTCAAGAAGACACTAGAATAGCTTTGGTTAATGATTTATCTACATCATCCTTGCAAGAGGTGACTCAAGAAGTTTCTACTGCAGAGGCTACTTCTGATTTTCATGACAGCGATGATGAAACTTTGCATGAGCATGAGACAGCAGTGATTTCACATATGCAACATGATCCTATTGTGTTGTCACATGAAGGGACTCAAGAATTGAGTACTAGCGATGCATTATGTGTTAAGGATTCATGTCCTAGTGAGTCTGATTTTCCAGATCAGAATTTAGAAAATAAGTTAGAATGTTCACATGTTAACATGGAATCCCAGGATTGTGAGTTGGAAGGTGATACAGTTACATCGGGAGTGGAAGTGTGTGAAGATACTGTTATATCAGCAGCTTCTACTTTATCAGTTGAGCCATCCTTTGAGGTACACAGCAGCAGTACCTTAGATGTTGAGGTGTGCATGGATGAAAGCACACATGATGCTGCTTATCATTTAGTGAGTGACGACGAATCAGCCTCATATCATAGTGCATATTGTGAACCGGAAAACTTGTATGGGGGTCATAAGCTACAGAGTCATCATTTGGTTGGGCAACTAAAGGTGAATGACAATATGATTGCCACAACCATTGAGCATTTTGATGTTGCTCGTCAGATGTTAGCTACCTATGGTTGGAGTACTCCTTTGACAGATGAGCACGGTGATAGTGGTTTTTCCCTTGCAGAGATACATGCACTTCGAGAAGCAATTGGAATGATGAAACAAAATTACTTAAAACTACTTGCAAACAGGGATTTTCTTCTCGAGTGGGATTGCATTTGTTATGATGCATTGCAGAGGAAGGAGGAGCAGGTTGATGAGCTCACTCATGAGCTTGAGGTGACTATGGACTCGTTGAAGAGCAGTCAATTGGCCCTTCAAGAGTCACAGTCACGGTTGGAGGAGTTGACCGTGGAGTTGAGGTTGGCACAGTCTCCACCAGCTGCAAATACGGTATAGTTATATACAGAGGCAGTTGATGAGGATCTTATATCCACGAGTTGTAGTGAGGATGTGGTTACATCTATCACAGATATTGGTGCAGTCAATTCAGCTGGGATGAGTGTTTTGGTTGAGAGCTCTTGTGATGAGATAGTTGATTTTTCCGAGAGTTGTGTGACAGATCACGTCACTACTTCATTGTCGTCACAGGAGATATGTGGGGCATCATCCAGTATGGAGATTTGTACTTATGCTAATTTGTTTCCCCAGGACTATGATGGACAGCCGTTGATAGAGGTGGGAGCATTTTATCTTGATTGCATCGTGAGGAGTGTTTATCACTTCTCCTTTGGTCCACACACGGAGGATCTGATGATGCATCGGTGTGGATTGGCCCGGGAGTTATACCATCCGTTGTGGGATGGGTATTCACCGTCTTCAGAAGATGGGATTAGAGGCTGCAAGCGTCCGATTCAGCTGTTTGCGGGGGATCACTTGCAGGGACAACTATCAGTTTTACATCATGCTGATATGTATCCAACAGGGTTTGCTACTTCTATGTCAGAGAGTTTTCTTATGGGTACATGGTTACAGGATGACTATGGTGTCAGTTGGCATGATGGCTTGGTCAATAATCACATCCACGAGGGTTTAGCAGAGGACAGGGAGAGATTCAGTGTAGCAGATGCTTCAAGAAGTTCTGATCTCCGCATGACAGATGGATGTGAATTCAGATTGTATTGGGATCCAGGTGGTGACAGTTTGGGCACTGAGTATTGGATGGGTCCCATTGGGTTACTTCACCACTCACAACATGGTGAAGTTGGAGGCAGTAGAGCGCAGTGGCAGCCTGAGGATGACAGACACGACAGACCTTCACTATGGGTTTGGGATCCAGGGATAGCTTGCGCAGTTGTGTTTTTGTTGATGCTACAGGAGATAGTTAGGGATGTGTGGGACACTGTACAATTCTTCTTTTGGGCCTTGCGAGGAGTTGGGTTTCTTTGCAGTAGAGATTGCTTGAGGGCAAGCAATTTCAGGGAGGGCGGACTGTAATGTCCCCAATTTTGCGAGCATCAGAGTTCGGTGGATTTAGCCTATTATGCGACCCTCGTAGGCTGATAGGATGGATAGAGGGTCTTGATGGAGCTTGGCTTGGCTTCAGTTAGATTGTTATCAGTTGGCTTTCGTTTGGGCTCGTTCGGACACTATTTGCTCGAATTGCTATTTTTAGCAATTTTTAGCACTCAGCGGAGCACCCCTGCTATTTTTAGCAATATGGTCTGGTCACGTGCAGAATCACTTCCTTCTTCGTCAGCTTCAGACGGTTCGTGCATCGGGCATATATTGAGAGAGATATTAATATTTAATTGATTTAATTAAATATTAATTATTTGGAGCTTATCTTATAAAGTTATAATATTTTGAATATTATAACTTAAGTGATTTTTGCTGAAGGGGTCGCCCATCATTGAAGGGGCCACTTTTAATTATATTTTATAATTAAAAGTGCTTTCGAAAACTATTGAAAAATTAAAAAGAAAAGTTCGAATTTATTTAAATGAAACCTAATTGAGAAAATTCGAACTCTTGAGGAGATATAAGGGTTTCATTGGGATTTGAGCTCATTATGTTTATGAAATGGATTTTTGATCAAGTCTTCTTCTGGAGAACGAAGCCAAGGGTTTCAGTTGTCTACAGGCATTGGAGAACGAGCCATCTTCAGTGTTGCAGTTCAGAGGCTGTGAAATATCAGCTGATCTATTGCATTGAGAGGGATATCTTCATTCAGAAGTTATCACAGAACGTTCACAGAGTTTTCTTTCAGCTTGCTGCAATAATCAGGTTTTTTCATCAAAATACTGTTGCTTTTTCAATTGCATGTTATTGGATCTCATTTGTAATCATTCCAGAAGATTAATAAATAGACTGGCATCAGCATTTTCAATAGATTCTATCATTTCCGATGTTGCATTATTTTATATAAATTTATTCAGCATTTTCTTTCAAAAAATGCAAAAACGAGAAAAAAAACAATCAAAGCAGTCAGTTTTCAAAGTTAGCGGAAACAGGGGTTTCTAAAGAGCTTTCTTTTGGTCAGAAAAGGCACAAGGTGTTTTTGATAAGTTCAAGAAGATCATGAGTTCTTGTCCGGTTTTGGCTATACCGGATTTTTTCAAGCCTTTCGAGTTGCAATGTGATGCATTAGGAGAAGGTGTTGGTGCTGTTTTGATGCAAGATAAGCATCCCATTGTGTTTGAAAGCAAAAGATTAAGGGGTGTCGAAAGGACTTACTCCATCTATGACAAAGAAATGCTTGCAATCATGCATGCATTAGCCAAGTTCAGACAATATTTGGTGGGGAGCAAGTTTGTTGTCAAGATTGATCCCAACAGCCCCAAGCACTTCATGCATCAGAAGGACTTGAATGAAAGGCAACAAAAGTGGGTAAGTAAGCTTCAAGCTTACAATTTTGACATTGAGTATGTCAAAGGGAAAAACAACATTGTGGTGGATGCTCTATCTAGGAGGCCTCATTTGAGCTCATTATGTGAGCTTACCGCTGATTGAAAGGAGTTGTTGCTTGCTGATTATGGCAAAAATCAGTTTGCAACCAGCATCATTGAAGGTGCTTTTCATGATGAAAGGTACAAAGTGGTTGATGGATTGATACACTACAAAGGAAGGATTTTTTTGGTGGCCGATTCTAAGCTTGAAAAGAAGATTTTGATGACTTTCCATGACATCCCACTTGCTGGTCATCAAGGTTACTTCAAGACCTATAGGCAGATTCGAGAAAGGTTTTCTTGGAAAGGGCTAAAAGAGGAAGTCCAACGCTACATCAAGGAGTGTCACACTTGCCAAATGAACAAGAATGAGCATACTTTTCCAGCTGGGTTACTGCAACCTCTTCCTATTCCCAATAAAAAATGGGAAAGCATATTGATGGACTTCATCACGGGGTTGCCCAAGACTCAAGGCAAAGACTGTATCTATGTTGTGGTGGATAGATTAACAAAGTTTGCTCATTTATTTGTGATTACTAGTTCATTTTTAGCAGCTCAACTTGCAGATTTGTTTTTTCATGAGGTGTTTAGATTGCATGGGTTGCCGAAAAACATTGTGAGTGATAGGGACAACAAGTTCCTAAGCACCTTTTGGCAAGAAGTCTTCAGGTTGAGTGGTACAGTGCTCACTCCAAGCACTAGTTATCACCCTCAAACTGATGGACAAACGAAAATTGTTAACAAGTGGTTGGAGGGCTATCTCAAAAACTATGTTTCGGAGCAGCAGAGAGCTTGGGTAAGATGGCTTCACCTAGGAGAGTATTGCTACAATTCATCCTTCCACATGTTAATAAGGATGTCTCCATTCATGGCTTTCTATGGTTATGAGGCTCCTAGCTTTGCTGATTTGGTGTTTGGTGATAGCAAAGCCCCTCAAGCCAAGGATTTGTTGCAGCAGAGTCAAGATATTTTGAAGTCCTTAAAGAACAATCTTCAAATAGCACAAAATCAGCAGAAGATGTACGTTGATCAGCAGCATGTAGAGCGTTCATTTGAGGTTGAAGATATGGTTTATCTTTGACTTAAGCCCTACAAACAGTCTACTATCAAGAAGAGTGGAACTGAGAAACTCAAACCACGTTTCTATGGTCCATTCAAAGTCAGCAAAAAGGTTGGGGCAGTGGCTTATGAGTTGGACTTACCAACAAGCAACAAAGTTCACAATGTTTTCCATGTGTCTTGTCTCAAAAAGGCACTTGGGCACAACGTTGTAGCTTCATCAGATTTGCCTCCATTCGATGAGGAGGGGCAGTTGGTTTTGATTCTAGAAGAGATCATTGATTCTAAAGAACGTTCTTTGAGGAGGACAATCAAAGAATACTTGGTGAAGTGGAAGAATTTTCCTTTGGAGGATGCAACTTGGGAGAATGGGGATATTCTGCAGCATCCAGACTTGTGATTGCTTGAGAGCAAGCAATCTTGGGGAGGGCGGACTGTAATGTCCCCTTCTCAACAGTGATCAATGCAGTTGACCGTTAGCCTATTTCGGAGGCTTGTAGGCTACTCAGAAGTAAAAATTAGGGTTTCTTATTTTCTAAGAGGTTGTTACTTGGAGTTTGGAGTTTGGTTTGCAGATTCTTTCTAGGTTTTTAGAAAGATTCACAGTGGTATTGCATGCATGATGTTCTGAGCCACTTTCTGAATTTACTATTTTTAGTAAAATTCTATTTTTGGCAGTGGTCTTGTTGGCTTTTCTCTTCAGGCAATTCAGTTGGTTATGCTGAGTTTGGCTTTTTTGGCAAAAATTTTGGAGAGATAAGTTGTTTTAATTAATAATGTTATATTTTCATTTTATGACCCCTTGGCCTAGTGATATAACATAAAGTTGTTTTGAAAAGGGGGTCTTCATGGGTGGACACCTCATAAGGAGGTGATTTTAATATTTCAAAAGGTTGAAAATATAACTTATGAAGTGGACGCCAACTTTGAAGAGAGTATTGTTTTATTTAATCAAATTTTATACTTCATGAAATGGGATGCCAACTTGAAGAAGGAATGAAGTCAACTTAAAATTTGAAATTGTTTGACTCCTTGTGTTTGGGCCCACTTTCTGGAGGCTTCTAGAAGATGTTCACCAATCTATAAAAGGAGTCACTTGTTCTTCATTTGAGCATCCATGAAGAAATATACTATTATGTTGCCGAAATGGTGAGTGAGTTGCTTCAAGGAATGCACACCTCCTAGCTTGGCTTAGCTTCTTGCTTGAAAGATAGCAACTAGTTAAGATTATGACTGTTCTTGAAACTTGAGAGCAGATTGAGCAAATTGTGATGGAGTTTCCAATAGTTTTTAGCATTTTGGAGTTTGCTGGTCTAGTATAGCTGAAGTACGTTTTTTCTTGCAGGTCTTTGAGTCAATTTTATTTTGTTATGAGTATGAGCTAAATATGTTTCCTTGCTAAGGGCGATCCTTCATGTTCAATTGCCAATTTTAATATCAAGAAATGATTTTTATGGAGTGAAATCGCCCTTCCTTGAGGGTCATACTTTCTGGCAGCAACATTGGGATTTGTGCAAATTAAATTAAGTCTGTTTGGTGAGGTTTTGTCATTGGGAATTGGGTGCCATCCTTGCTGGAGTCATTTGCATTTGTTATCAAGTCATTTGGGTGTGTTTTGAGTGTATTATGAGCATTTTAGTGAGTCCTGTAGTTGCTGGTTGATGCATTTCAGTTGTTGGTCTGTCATATTAGACTTAAGAAGTTTGTCATTTTGGGTTGGGTTTGTGTGGATTGAGTCATTTGGTGACAGGAAAGATATAATACATCATTGCAGCTCTCAGACATCTCTAATTTCAGTGTTATTGGTAGGAACTCTATTTCATTGTAAGGCAAAATAGTAGTACTGTCAGCTATCTTCATTTCTTGCTAAGCTTCATTGTAATCCCCACGATAGTGGAAGAGATTGGTCTTGTTCCAGTCTTTCTTTACTGCATTTACTTTCTGTATTGCCTGCTGAAAAGTGGGAGGGCTGACAAGCCGCCCATTTACTTCTTGTTCTTGCATTGTGATAATCATATTGCTGATCGGTTGAGCCGTCACCAAATACATAAGACCCCCAACACCATATGCTAGCACCTCACCCACATCGGGTCTTGGTGCACATTCTTGGGTTGGGTTGCTTTCAACACTGTTCTTTCATTTCAAGTACTGACGGTCCTCGGTGCCATATGCTCACACCTTGCCCAACACTGGGATCTTGGTGTACATTCTTGGCGTAGAGTTACTTTCAATAGTTGTTTGGGTTTGGGCTAACCTGTAATGTCCCCTTTTTATCATGCTCGTGTTTGCGGATGGTTTAGCCTATAATTCCGACCCTCGTAGGCTAATGAGGACGGTTAGGGGGTCTTCTGAGGATTGTATCATCTCTAGTGTTCAGAGACTAGCAGTTTTGGCTTTCGTTTGAAGTCTCCAGGACTCCGTATGCATTACTTACTATTTATAGTAAGTCAGAGTTACATGGAGGGGGACCCTTACTATTTTTAGTAAGGCGTGTGGTCGTATGCAGTTACCTAAGCTTAGCACCTGATTCAGATGACATTCAGAGATATTGAGTATTTATGGAGTTATTAATGTTTAGTTGGCTTAAATAAACATTAATTAATTTGAAAGGATATATTATTAAGTTATAACTTAACTTAATATTGAGGGTCTAGGTGTCATGAGCATGGGGCCATTTGAGTAATTATTATTTGGGCGCCAACTTTGGTAAATTTGATGAAATATTAAAAGTGAATGCAATTAATAACATTTAATGTTTTTAAATGATGCTTTTTGAAGAAATGGACCCCTCTTGGAGAGTTATAAATATTTCTGATTGGAAATTGTGCATTCATTCGATTGAGCATTTGGAGTTGATGAAAATTTGTCTAAGAGAGGAAGCCAAGGGTTTCTGAATCAGTTAGCCATTGGAGAACGTTCACTCTTCAGTGTTGTAGCCATTTGAGGTGGTAAGATATCCATTGAATTTGGCATTTGGGGAGTACTTCACACAAGAGTTCTCAGTGTGCAAAATCAGAGTTTTCAAGAAGGATTTCAAGAGAAAATCGAAGGGGTTTGGTGACAAATCGAAGAGCAGATTGGAGACAGATTGTTTGCTATTTGCACCACAAATCTACAAGGGTTCGACCTGCTTTTTGTGTGTTACCAGCAGCAGGGAGGCGGATCCCTTCAATGGGGCCATCTTGGTTAAGAGGGCTCAAAAAAATCAATAAAAATTACAAGGAGGTGCGCCCAGCTTATTTGAAGACACCCACATCAAGTTTTAGGAAAAAGGCAATCTATTCGGGAGGAATCGAATTTCTTTGTATGGTGTTTTCTTGGCTGCAAAATTCAACAGCAACTATTACTTGCATATTTTCAGGTATGTGTATGTAATTGCAGATTTGAAGCAATAAATAAAATAGACTCTTTCGTTGCAGCAATAGCATAATTTTCCATTTGTGTAATTTTCTATTCCTTTATGTTTGTCATCATTGTCAATACTTGCACAATCTCAAAAAGCAAAACCTCTTGGAAAACATACAAAAATTGCAAAATAAACAAAAACAAAACAACACCGGTAGTTGGGGTTAGACGAGTTCTTACATTGGTATCAGGGCCTTAATCTTGCCATCCTGGAGGGTCAGAGGTTCACATGAAAAGTCACCACAGATATTACACTCGCAGAAAAACAGAGCTAGAAGAGGATTGGCAAGGGGAGAATCCATTTGCAGAGGTACCATTAGTAGAGATGAGTGACAGGACATAAGAGATTCCACAGAGAAATGACACAAGGAATGAAGATAGGGGTGAAGAACTTATTGACAAAATGTTCCGTGCTTTTGAGGGATTTACAGCAACCATGCAACAACAGTTACAGCAGAACAGGGTTACTGAGGAAAACAGGATGAGATACAATAGGGATCAGGATGATGACAGGAGTGTAGCTAGGTCACGAAGAGTGCAGAGAGCGCCTTCTCGTACTGCAGATAGGCCTACTCGACCTACCTTCTTGAGAGAAGAGCCAGTTGAGGAAAATGTTGAAGAAGCTGAAGATCCAACATATGCTGATACAGTTATGGCAGCGAATGATGAGTGGCAGTTATTGACACCTCAAGTGCGTGAGCACATGCATTTTGACCGGTTTGTGCAATCAAGGGTTGATTACTACAGGTCTCGACAGGGGAATAGGCCTCGGACCCAAAACAAAGACTTGAAGCATGCCACCAGCAAAATCACATTACCTAATTTTGATGGTAGTGGTAAGGTAACGGCCCAGTCTTGGATGCACAATCTAGACACTTTTTTATCTCTTCGACCTATGTCTGAAGAAGAAGCAATCAAGTATGCCACATTACAGTTAGAGGGAGCGGCCCATGATTGGTGGTATCACGGGATGGCGACGCTACCGCATGATCGCATCACCACCTATCAGGAGTTCGTGGACAAATTGGTTGATCGTTTTAATAAAAAGGATCCAGAAGTCTATTTTAGGGACTTGGCACAGCTTAGGCAGACTGGCAGCCTAGAGAGTTATATTAGTGATTTTCAGAAGTTATCTGTGATGGTGACAAACATTTCAGAGAGGAGGTTAGTTGTGCTCTTCATCGTGGGTTTATTGGAACCATTACGAGGGTGGATTAAGGCCTTCGATCCATTGACATTGCAGGAGGCAATGAAGAAAGCCAGGAGTATGGAGTTTGCAGTCCCAAAAAGCAGGAGTTCACATAGGGATGTTCCTTCAACCAACAAAGAGGACTTTCAACAAACTGATGATAAGGAAAAGAAACCAGCAACCATGGCAGTTGAGGAGTCACGTGAGGAGTTGAGAAAAAATAAATTATGTTTTTGGTGCAAGGAACCATACAACCTGGATCATGATTGCCCTTTGAGACCTAAGGGCAAAGCAAATCGAATCATGTGGGCATACTATGAGGATTCAGATTCTGATCAGCCAACTTCAGAGGATTGTCAGGATGTGATGGCATCTGCGGATGGAAATTTGGCTCCTATGAGATTCATTGCTAATGTTGTAAAGAGCCTTGCTAAATCTGGCCCAAAATATCTCAATTTTTGCCCTAGGAATTTTGTCGATCAATTGTCTTGCAAGGACTGAGTTTGCTTGTTTGAACTTCTGATTTGTTTGATGAAGTTGTTTGATGCAATTATGCTTGAAATGGATGTGAGACATTAACTAAATGTTGGAAATGACAACAATGCAATAATAACTTGTAAATGCAATCTTACAGTGACTGATATGACTGTAACAGCAAGTATATTTCATCTAGACATTTTAACAAACACTTGCTATGCGAAAATGGAATCCCAAGAACAATGCCATAAAACAAGTATCTAGTATGCAACCTTATTTCTCCTCAGAATATGAAGTAATCTGATTACAATTTTCTCAAATACAATATAGACTCAGATCAGAATTAATATTCTTTTACAAAAACAATACCAATGTACCTGGAAATCAATATCTATCATTGCAGGTCTGAAACGGTATCACAACAAATTCTGGAAGTGTAACTAGCAATATGGAAAATGTTTCTCAGCAAACTTCATATCAGCATACTGGCAAATTCTGGAAATGATCACAGCAATAGAAACCCTCTCAAAATGTTGATGAAGCAACACCAACCAAGCACATCACTATAGCGAATCACTGTAGCGTTTTTACTGTAGCGCGGGTACTGTTCATGCGTCACTGTAGCAGCCAACACAAAGCTTGAAATCTGATCGTTAATGGCTGCCAATGATGAATCTTCGGGTCTGCACTTGATAGACATTCAATAATCTTCAAACCCTAAATAAAATCTTCACCTTTAAGCACAAATAGAACTTCTGGATGAAGCTCTCCCGAATGCCAAATTCAATGGATATTTCACCACCTCAAATGGCTGCAACACTAAAGAGTTTATCGTTCTTCAATGGCTTGAGAGACATAAACCCTAGGCTTCTCCTTCTCAGAGAAATTCTCATCAAAACAAATGCTCAATTGAATAATGAATAAAATCCAACTCTTGAGGGCATTTTAAAGGCTTTCTTGAAGAGGTGTGATTTTCTCCAAAAAAAACACCATTTAAATCATTTTAAATAAAATTATCATTTGCACTTAGGAAATATTTTAATATTTCTCTGAAGTTGGTGCCCTTAATTAAATAATAATATGGCCTCCTTTTAATGATAAATTGACCCTCAATATTAAGTTAAGTTATAACTTAATATTATAATCTTTTAAATAATTAATGTTTATTTAAGCCAAATAAACATTAATATCTCCATGAATACTCATTATTTTTGAGTGTCGTCTGAACTGGGAGCTGAGCTGATGGATTTGCATACGACCACACACCTTACTAAAAATAGTAAGGACCCCTCTCTATCCATTCCTAACTTACTATAAATAGTAAGTTGAGCATACGAAGTCCTGTGAACGCCAAACGAAAGCCAAAACTGAATGCCACTGAACATTGGAGACGATACAATCCCCAGAAGACCCCCTAACCATCCTCATTAGCCTACGAGGGTCAAAATTATAGGCTAAACTCTTCTGACAATTGATGTCAACAAAAAGGGGACATTACAAATGTTCAGGATTGTTGATGTGATTTTGTGACTCACCAAAGGTAGAACAAAGTTTCCAAATGGATACCTATTCTCTCTTGAACAAAGTATTCGGCGTGCTAAGATTGCGAGTGAGATCATGCCTTCAACTCCAAGGTTCTTTAAATGCGAATAGGCTCAGTTTGGTTGATGTGTATATGCTGTGTACTCACGAGGGGACTTACGTAGTTGTTCAAAATGAGTGTAGTAACGACCAATATGTGCTTTTGAAGGGGATTTTTGCGTGAATGATTTGGCTTTAGCGTACAAGTTTCCTAAAACTAACCAAGATTATGCGGAATTGAATGGTTGCAAAGATTTCTAAAATCTAACTTCTAATCTAAATGCAAATGGGTGTTACGCTCAACCTAAATGAATTTCGACAAACATTGTTTAGCCTCCTGTTGGACAGCATCAACAAAGTAAGTGCAATCTTCAAAGGATGAAAATGATGTTCAAATCAGGATTCAATAGTGCAACTACCATCACAACGATGCATAACTACCTATGAACCTTGATCGAAGTTAAGTACAAAAAGTCCAGTTGACCACACAAGACGTGCTTACCATCAGCAAGAACGTTAGTGGTATGGATAAAAGAAATTCACTTATATCAAGCATAAACATCCATGTCTAACTACAAGCATGAAATTAAGTTCCTAATTGAAGTCAAAGGAATAAGAAACCTCACGAACTATTCCAAACAAAGTTGAAATTCACCATCAATGAAAAGCTTTATTAAGAATAATCTTTTGTGACAATCTCTTACAAAATTCTCAAAGGGAGAATTCCCCTTCTTCTTCAACAATGCAAATGAGAAACTACTCTAACTTAAAAGCTTCTACTCTCTATTCTGCTTCAACAATAGCTCTCTACTCTCTGATTCTATGACTACTAGAGTACAAATGAGGGGGACTCCCCCTTATATAGCTGGCCTGTTTCAACCGACGGCCCAGATCAAATTACAATGGAGGGCTCAGATCGAGCCACCTCAGCCCTAGACAAGCTTTGCCCTAAAAACCGCCAGAAGGTGGAGGAGTGGCGTCATAAATGCTCCCAAAATAGCAGATTCCTCCTTTGACCACCATGAGCAATTAATGCCCACTAACCTTCTAGAAGATTCTCGTCCATGACCCGGATTCCTTTGCTCTTCTCTCTGACCGCGTACGCTATGAATCGCGCCAGCACTGCGTCGACCTCTTCTTCAGAAATTGATGGAGTGAGATTCAGCTGATACTCCAAGATGGCTACCATTTGCTCGTGCTTCTCACAAGATTTTTCCCAAGTCTCCATAGAATCTTGCGTGCTCTGAATGATTGTTGAAAACGTAGAGATGTTTTCAAAATCCAACTGGGAAAATGTCCTCATCTCTGTAAAGAATGGCTGCAATCTTGCCCTTAGTCCTTCTGCATCTACCTCCTCGTGCGTAAGCCTTCTTGCGAATACTGACTCCAAAGTGTTGAGAATACTCTCGCGAATATTCCTCATAGCCTTTCTGATCTTGGAGGACTCCATTGCCGCAGTGTCAAAGAAACTCTTCCCTGTGAACGCTGCTGAATGCCATCCACGGAAGTCATATCTATCACCCGCTTGAATTACCCCTTCATTCACCAGAGTTTGCGTGGGAACACGCATCAAAACAGCAAGACGTGGGATAGTTTTGTCTCTAAAGATGTGGGTATCTCCCCAAGCTTGCTCAACATCATCCAAGCGTGAAAGAATACCGGAAGCATTTTGGAATGCTGAGACGAGATCCGCCATGAACTTTTCTGCCTCAGCACGGACACCATTCACCCACTTATCTCCTTCTCGTACAGCCCTCTTCACTTCTTCCAAGCCGCTGATCGGCTCACGTGGCACCTCTGGTGGAAGCTCCGCTGCTGGATTACCTTGAGCAACAGGATGTGCGAGATTTTGCACATACTCAACCAACGCTCTGTGCTCTTTCTTCAACCTTTTATACTTTCCTTCTTTCTTTACCAGCCTATCCTTTAATGCCTGAAACGAACTTTCAGCTTCTTCCACCACCTGCGCTCCTGAAGGGCGTCCCAACTCAACTGTGGTGATTGTGTACTTCTCCGGCATTGCATCACTCAAATCGTGATCTTCTCTTGGGGCAGCGATATGAAGGCTACGGGAACCTGCCTCATTAGTTTCTATCCTTGTATATTTTCTCGCCCTCTTCCACTTTGGCGACTTGCTTGTTCTATTCAAGAGTTCTTCCATTTCAATTGCTAGGTTGGCGTCATCATCCTGGTCCCTTCTGATCGCCTGTGAAAGCCAATTTCGTTGAATATCATAGATGATCAAGGGCTGCTCCTCAGTGGCTTCCACTTCTCGAACTTCTTCCCGAGCAGTATTTGTTGGAGGCTCAATTATCTCGACCTCTTGATCACTTCCCTCATGCGTCCCAGCATCTTCTTCTCCGAAGGAAAAGTCAAAGTGGGTGTCCATATCTGTTTCTTCCCCTTCATCTCGCTTACTGGCAGCTTCAGGATCATTCACACTCTGATTATCTACCTCCCTTGGCACTGGTTGGTTAATTTCTCCATCCTCCAGTTCTTCATTTCTTTTAGCTCTCTGACTGGCAAATAACGAAACTTCACGTACACTGGAAGCATGAGACACCAACTGAGTTGAGGACGTGTCCTCCGATCCCTGAGGCTCTGGCTGAACGGGCTCCCTTCTTTTTGATTCTGGACCTCGTGTGAGTTGCTTCTTCCTCTTTGCCAACACCGGCGGCCTTCTATCACCCATGAGGTCATACGTGAGGGCGACTGACCTTCTCCTTAATCTGTTAACACGCTCATCCACCCAAGCTCTAGTGAATGTCATGACTGGGATAGACAAGGTGTCTAGATCCACAATCTCTGGTTCGGCCCAATCTATTGGTGGCATCGGAGCGTTCTTTACCGTTTCATAATCTGGATGGGTGACCCTAGTATCCTCCTCAAGTTGATCCGGCACTTTAATCACCTCACACTCCCTGATTAGCTTTAGAGGCAGCCTTGAAAACATCCTTCTCCTGATTTCATCCTCGCTCCCAGCATTTGCCCAAAAGTCCTCCATGTGAGCCTTGTGTTTATATTCTTCTCCTTGAACCGTTCCAATCATTCCCTTAGGATCAAAACTCTGTCGGCTGGTATAAAGGGTCAACTTGTAGAATTTCAGCTCATCCTCGGCCTCTTTGGCTGCTTGTAAGGTAGGGCATTCCTCGAGTGAATTTCCCAACACAATGGGAAAATGCAAACCTCCCTTCTTCTTTCGCCTTATAATTTTGTCGTAGGCCACCAATTGCCTAGACAACTCGAGTAATATCATTCTATTAGTTGGATACCTTGGCAACTTGTAAACATATGAATCATAACCCGGAAGCCTCAGATAGGTGAACTTCGGGAATTGGACGAACCAACACCCATATTCTTCGATGAGCATCTGAGCTTCCTCGGATATCCTCTGTTGTAGCCTTTGCTGAAGGGTCCTTGTGATGTACATGGTAAAAGCGTCATTCACTCTTTGAAAGTCACCAGTGTGAGTAAGATGTAACTGTCTGCATGACTGGTGAATCTTGAACTGATTGTAGCCGCAGCCAATTGGCTCCTGGTACGCCAATCCTCTGTACTTGGTCATTCGAGCCAACATGTAAATGACATATGAGCTCATATAAAATGTTTTTGTTCTTCTGAGGCTCCGGAACTGCTCATCGATGTTATCACTTATCATCTTCGCCCAGTTTACTTGCTCGTTCCCCTCGAGCACTACACTGATGTAAAAGAACATCCATGGCTCGAATATGAATGACTGTGGGCTGCCATTGACTCTGCTGAGCAACATAATGATGTCGCAATACTCTTGCTTCAGCTCCTCTGAAATTATCTGTTTCGGTAACCTGGCAGCAGGTGGCTTTGGCTTGCGCATCCATGAGGTGTTTATCCTTTTCATGCACTTCTCAAAGGTGGTGGCGTACATCTTATCTGCCTTGGCCTTGGACTTATACAACATATTGTCCGTAGCGAGGATTCCAAACGCTTCGCCAATTGCATCCAGAGCGAAATTAGCCATGATCATACCGTCTGGAGAGGTGATAGTCCGATCCTCAGAATTGTAGCAGTTGGCGCACTCCATGATCAACTCGGGACAACGGACCGCTGGTTGGAACCCTGCTGCATTGTACAATCCGCTCTTGATGATGTTACGTGACGCATCTGTCGGAAGGTTGCCACCTTGCCCATACATTCTGCGTATGAATGCCTCGAGGTTGAATGGCCCGAGATTGGTATCTGTCAGGTTTCCATGCTTTGAGATGATCTTTGATTCCGGAATGAAAGACTTCTTTAGACTCTTGATTTTCGCCTGCCTGGAGGCGTTCTCCTTGACAGCTTCGTTGTTTGCAGCCTTAGCTGCAGCCTTGCTAGTTCCAGCAGCGTCTACCATCTGCAAAACAAAAAGCGAACATTACTCCAACTTTTTAAAACAACAATCACGTGAGGCGGCTGGCGGTTGGAGTTGGCTGCAAAAATAAATACAAGTTAGTAGCGTTAGCAGCCAACTTTGACTTCTCAAGAATTAAAACTTCAACCCTCAACAACTCACAGCCAGAAGAAATATTCAACCTCGCAAGAAATTAACTCTATCAATTTCAACCTCGAAAAAGCGTGTTAAGTTTCAGCAATATTTAAAATCAGCAATTTCGAATTTAAAATCAGCAAGCCTTCGAATGATAAATTACCAAGTTTGAAATCAGCTCTTCGACAGTTATACATCAGCAACTTCGAAGAGTTTAAAATAAGTTCGAGAGTTTTTTTAAACGAACAAGTTAAAATTAGCAAGTTTCAACAATTTAAAATCAACTTTTCGAAAGTTATAAATCAGCAACTTCGAAAAGCAATCGAAAACTAGCACTTCGAAAATTATAAAACAGCAACTTCGAAGGCTCTACAATTTAAAACTAATTCGATTCCAACACTCAGCAATTTCAAACAACTTCGAAAAATTAAAGCTCAAGCAATCTCGAATTCACACCATCTCAGCATTTTAACTCTCAGCATAAATAAACGATTTCAGCTTTTCTAATTCTCAAGCATTTCGACCTTCAGCAAAATAAAAAGTTTCATCAACTTCGAATACATACCTCAACCACGTGAAGAAATAAAAATGCTAAACTCTTTCACTTCGAAGCACTTCGCAACTTGCAACTCCGAATCTCAGCAACTTCAAGAAATCAACTTTCAGCAACTTCAGTCTCTTGCAAAAATCGAACTTAGCACCTCAATCTTTCAGCAACTCTCAAATGAAATCTCACAACTCAACTTGCCAGCATAAATTTCAACTTCGAATCTTGTGAAATGAGAATGAAAAATCCTCAGAGTTTTATAGCAAAAGGCTGGCGCTAATTTTAGCAGATGATTTTTATTCCCTTCATAATGACTGACGCGTTTGCTAAATTTAAAAGGGAATATTCCAGTCGTCAGGCAGTTGTTATGACAATTTGCTATTCGGGGAGATTCTTTCCTCGATTTAAATTTAAAATTCCCTCCCGACTGCCAGTTACCTCCAGTAATTTCGAGAAAATCATTTTTACATTGATTTGAAGTCATCTTGACTGCATATTAAAATGGCACTTTTAATTTATTAAAATTTTAATTTAATCGCCATTTTAATTTATTTCTTCAACGTATTTTAAAATTCGATATCGATCGTCCAAACTGGCTAGGCATAACTTTATTTTCCATCCGAAATCGACTTCCAAAACAAATCCCCCTTGTTAAATCGTCCGAAATTTTAAAATTGCATGGGTCAAAATCGAAAGGGGAATTTAAATATTGACTTAGGAAAATAATTAATTAATTAATTAAATTAATTTCTCCGTCTTGCTAAGAGAAATTTTAATTTCTTCCAAACGCCTTTTTAATTTCATCTCGCTTTGGAGGATTCAAACGCCTTTTATTTTTAAGAAAATCACTAGTGATTTTAAAAGGGGGAGATATTTAATTTTTCTAGGCATTATTTTTCTTTATTCATATCTCCCCTAATCAAAGCGCTTATTATAATTTTATTTCCAACGCCCCTTTTCTTGATGCCATTTAATTATTGCCCGAATTTTGATTTTGTAATCAAACGCCTTAAATGTTGAGTCACTTTTTCTTGCTTTTGAGGCGCATATGACAAGCTTCATTTTGAACGCCCCTTTAATTTTATTTCAAACTTGGGCGCATTTAATATATCGAGCTTCTAATTTGTCTTTTATCTTTAGGCGCAAATGTCTATGCTTACCTCCATTTTCATCATGGGCGCAAATAATGAGCTGAAATTTTAGTTTACCCTGGGCGCATATGAGTGTCTGGAGTTTTCAATTCAATGCTTGGCAATTCTTTGGGTGCATTTAAGAGGCCAAGGTTTCATTTTTGGCTTAGGCGCATTTGGCACATAGTGCTTCCATTTTAACTTAGGCGCAAATCATTACATCAACTTCCAGTTTGTGCTTTGGGTGCAAATGCCAAGCAAGCTTTCATTTTTGGCTTTGGGCGCAAATGAGAGGGTCAACGTTTAGTTTCTGCCATGGGCGCATTTGGCAGAGATGACCTTCAGCTTGGGGCGCATTTAGCATAGTCTACTTCCAATTTTAATTCCCACGCCAATGTGTTATTTATCATCCAGGGCGCATTTAGATGGGTAAGCTTCCTTTAGGGCGCATTTGGGATGCCTAACTTTCAGTTTTCGCACTTAGTCACTTTTGACTCTTAATCCCCTCAGGCGCATTTTGACCCATGGGCGTCCAGTTTTGCATATTACCTTGGGCGCATTCTACATGGCCAACATTCGCTTTTCTCTTTAGGCGCAAATTACCTACCAAGCTTCAAGGCGCATTTAGCACATGGAGGTTTCAATTTACTTTCTTCTCAAGGGCGCATATGGCTCATTCAACTTTCAATTTCAAGACTGGGCGCATATGGAGGGGTCAACGTCCAATTTTGACACCCTAGGCGCATTTACTACTAGCAACTTCCAATTTTGTCGCGAGCAAATTCAAAGGGTCTTAGATCAATTTTGACACCCTAGGCGCATTTACTACTAGCAACTTCCAATTTTGTCACTTGGGCGCAAATGCAAGGGTCTCCGTCCAATTTCAACCACCTCAGGCGCATTTTGCTAATGCAACATTCATTTTGAATGCCTTAGCGAAATTTTCATGTTTTAAAGAGGGGCGCATTTGGATGTCTTAACTTCCAGCTTCGAATTTAGCCACTTTCTAAACCTTCAACCTTGGTGGGCACACTTTAACCTTGCAACTTCAAGTTTCCAGACTTAGTCATTTTTCCGCCTCTGTTCAGTCTTGAAAGCGAGTTTCACTACCGGACTTGAAATTTTATCCATTTTAGCAAATTTTACGCCCTCTGCCAGATTTAAGTTGATTTTCCTTGGTCAACCCTAACTCGCCCTGACTTTCTATTTTTAGAAGGTTCTTTGAATTTTGTGCCGTTGACTGGATCCTGACTCCGGAAAGCCTGATTTTTACCTTGCTCTGAATTTCAACTGATTTGTGCCGTCAGTGCCTGATGCCTGTTTGTACTTGCTATTTTTAGCAACCTGCTAAAAATAGAAACTGTTCAGAAAGTCTCCAAACTTTACGTGTTGAATGCTCGAAACGTGGTGATTGTGACTGGATGCCGTTCTTGAGTGATTATCCTGTTCTGCCCTTGATTTTAGGAAACCCTAATTGACCTGCTAAAAATAGCAACTGTCTGATTCTTCATTCTCTGTAACTCTGATTGCCTTGAAATTCGCACCACGGATTACTTATCAC
>VDFB02144062.1:0-24109 GCA_007258455.2 Sequoia sempervirens
CGATACACCATTTTTTGTGGATATTGGGTTTTCCAACTCTTCCACTCATAGTGTTGATACTAATCAACCAATTATGGATCATAGTCTTCATACCTCATTTCCCATGACTTGCCTACCCATAAATAATTTGCATGATTTTGAAACAATGGTTGCTAATGCTTCTCAAGAGAACATATGAAAGATAATGGAAGAATTTAAAAATTGCTTGCAATACTTTGTGAGAATCGAACCTATTGTTGCTAATTCCATTCCTCTCATAAGGAACATACAAAAGATGCTTAAGCATGAACAAGGAATAGAGTTTATATGTACCATTTTCCATCTCATTACCAAAAATTTTCTTCCTCCTCAACTAGCTTCCAATACATTTCCCACATATAATAGAAAAAAGGTAAACTTTGATCACATTACTACCCCTAACACATCCTTTTTTGAAAAAGGAAATGCCTTAAAGTTAGAAGATGAAATTGATGACCAACCAATTACAAAACCAAAGAAGAAGTCGAAATTGCATGAACATCAAAAAATTTAGCTACAAGAGATGTATAATCTTCTTGAATCTTTCCATGACCTCTTTGTAAGAGAGGGGGACCAACCACATTCAAGGCCCTAGGTCACGGAGAACCAAGAGCGAAAGGCTTCCATAACTTACCTTAGCTTGAAGGGATGTTTTGAAATAAGGGATGAGAATGATGAGGACTATGAGGTCCTTCAACCACTCTATAAACCTAAAATTAGTTTTGGGACTAGGCAAGCCAATTTTTAGGTCCCATACTATACCTCAAAAGCTCTCTGCCTGAGGACAAAAGTGTGGTTCCGAGATGACAGTGCAATGCACTACCGTCTCTTAGGTACATTGGTGTCCATATGACCAGAGGATTGAAAGTACAATGAGAACTAT
This sequence comes from Sequoia sempervirens, assembly GCA_007258455.2. Classification (NCBI taxonomy): domain Eukaryota; kingdom Viridiplantae; phylum Streptophyta; class Pinopsida; order Cupressales; family Cupressaceae; genus Sequoia; species Sequoia sempervirens. The sequence continues at coordinate 902 of VDFB02144062.1, forward strand.
AGAAAATGAGCTAAAAACCTAGGTAATCACTTCAAAAGGACCAAAATAGAGCTATGAAGTAGGCAAGATACAAATGGATATGATAAAGTAAATATATGAGAGTTAAGGTGGCAAGAATGATCTCACAAAGGTACTCATTTGCTAGCTAGCTCCAAATGCACATCCACCTACACACAAGAAAGAGGGAAATTTTTTGGGGCTGTATAGGGGTTTGCCTCAATCAAACCCTTGTTTTGGTGTTTCCACCTCCATGGACAACCAAGATTGCAACAATGGAGAAATACATGATAAAGAAAGGAAATGAAGTAAAGAACACAATAACACTACAAAACAGTAATGTGCTACTCAACCAAATTGTAGAGGAGAGAAGTGAAAATTCTTACCACCTCCACCAAGAGATCACAAGCTAATGGAGGAGAAAATGAAAGAACTCAAGCCCCTACTGCAATGGTGTTGTACCGCACTTTCTCTATAGAGTTGATGGAGTGTTGTTGTTACGAGTGACAAAGTGTTGCTAAAATTTCTTGAGAATGCAAGAGAATGGACTGAGTGCTTAGAGGATGCCAAAAGAAGATGGATTGAAGGAATGAAGAGCAAATTTGAAGGAGAGATGAGAAAAATGGCTATATTTAAGTCCGTTGGTCAAAAAGGGGTGTTACAAATTAACCCCAATGGGAAGTGTAATGCCTCTATAGGCTTTAGATGCAGGAATCTGCCATGGATGTAAGTGTTCCACATAGATGTCTGCTCGATTCATGGGCACCCCTGATAGTTATTCTTTTGGCGACACACAAAATAGACACCAAGTGAACCAAAGGAAGTGGGCTTATGTGGAAATTTTCCTTTGAATTTTGTTTTCTAAGATGAGGAAGTGTACAAGGGGAGTTTGCGTAAGGGGTAAAAATTCAATCTTATACATTTTTCCACTACTTTAGTGAGCACAGATACTGATGAGTGCTTTGGTATATTAGATCAAAGAGTGAATAGGATTATAAATGTATACCTAAAATATCAAGGAAGAAGACCACAATCTGGCCAACTCAAGAGTGTAGGACAAGTAAAGGACTCCAAAACCTTGCAAAACTATGAAGTTGAAGAATGAAAGCATCTTACAGGCCCACATACCTACAAGGAGGCAACCCCCAAGATCTCTCAAATGAAGGAAGCCCTGAGAAGTAAGTTCCTCACAAGCCTTTAGACCTGCAAGGAAGGTATCCTCCAAGATCTCTCACATTAAGGAAACCTAGAAAAGAACCTTATAGACCTGCATACGTGCAAGGAGGCAACCCCCAAGATCTCTCACATGGAAGAAGTTGAGAAAGAACCTTATAGACCTGAAAAATTGCAAGGAAGGTGTCCTCCAAGATCTCTCACATGAAGGAAACCCAAAGAAAGCACCCTACAGACCTACAGACCTATACGAGAGCAACCCCCAAGATCTCTTTCATGGAGGAAGCTCAAAGGAAGTACCCTATAGTATCGTAGACCTATAGGGAGGTATCCCCAAAGATATCTCACATGGAGGAAACCTAGGAAAGCAAACTCCATAGAGTTAGAAAGTGGCTTCATAGGAACACCTACAAAGCGACATGTTTACCCGTAGATAGAACATGTCAAAAAGTAGTCACATAGGAAAGTTAGTGGGTAGTTGCACATACCATCAACAAGTTGGATGACTTTCAAAGGGGTCCCTTGGGAACCCGCAGTAAGAAGGGGTCCACTCAAGGGATGCACTATTTGAAAGTGTGAAAGAGATGTTTCTTTCTCAAATAAATTCATCATCAAGGAATCCTTTTGAAATATGTTCACTTCATCAAGGAATTCAAAAGGAAGAAAATGCCCCCATGTGAGGGGAAGATCAGAACTACTCCTACCTCAGAGGAAGGTCCTCAAGTTAATTCTTCGCAATGCCATGATAAAGGAAACACATTCTGTTAGGGTTTCAAGTTGAGAATGTGAATCTTGAAAGAGTTTTGTGAAGATTCTTGAGAAAAGATTTGTTGGAAACAAATGTATTTTTTGAAAAATTGAAGTGTTGTATAAGTGGCGTTGTCACACATGAGAGGGACAACTCAATCAAAGAAGAGAGAAATATAAGGAAAAAAAAAGAAACATCATGAACAAAGGTTACAGGGGTAGCCTGATATTTCAGGATCAAAACTGCTCATAAATAAATAAATATATATATAACAATAGTATATAAAATGAACTATCATCAACTCCCTATTATATTGACCTTGTGAAGAATGCACAAGGAGACAAATTAAAAATTAAAAAATTGTGTCAACATGGAAAGGAAGCCTAAATTCCCCCAACGCTTTGCATCGTCCCTAATTTATCAAAAATCAATCACAAACATGGAAGAATGATGATTACAAATAGAAGAAGGTTTATGAAACAAAATCCAAGCCTTTATCCATGCCCCAACAAGGGTGACAGGAGTCATCCAGGCACACATAGCACAATCGTGGGGGAACACATCACAACACACACACACATCTGATCTAAAAATAAAGGAGGGGCCTCCCCTAACATTGATCAACTGAGAGGCCATCTACTTTCCACTCTAGATCATTGTAGGGGGAAGGAGGATGAACCTGTAGTGGAGGAATGTTAAGGGGAGGAGCTTTTGAGCCTCCCACAACAAGGTCCAAGGAAGAGGGCCACGCAAGGTTCTCTCTACTAAGCTCTTGTGGAACTAAGGTCAACAACTTTTCAAAGATCTCTGACATGGCCAGAACTTCATCCACAGAGTTAAAAATGCACTTTACAGGAGTTCCATGTTTAACCTCAATGGACAAAGAAGATTATTTTTGATATTCACCACTAGGTTGTCTGAATGATTCGAGAGTGGTGATGAAATCAAGGAAGCTAGGACTAGTTTCATCACTAGGACAAAAAAAGTTAGCACAGGACCACCTTGTAGAGAAGGTGGGATCTTCTTATATTCCCCACTACTAGAAGAACTACCCTCCATCTTCTATTTTTTTGGGGGAAAGCTCCCCATAGATGATCCAAGAGGCACATAGGAAGAGGAGGAGGAGAAGACTGTAGTAGACACCACCAAAGTGTTCATCATGCCTATGGGTTCCAAAAAAGGTGGGACATCCATAATGGACATCAAGAAAGGTGGCTCCACTGAAGGAGTGATGAACACCTCCACCTTTTTAGGGTCAAGTGAATTTTTAATCATAGTGGAAGCTAGAAGTGATGCAGAGCTATATTTAATGGAAGCAAAGGGGAGGAGAGAGGAGGACGTTGCAAGAGGCCTTGATATAGGGGTGATCATCTCCTCTTCCTTCCTCTGTAAGGAAACTTGCTCAACTATGAGAGCCTTTTGTCAGTGCTTCCACTCACTCATAAGGTGGTTTCTATGACTCTTCGAACTAGAGGCTATAGGCTATGAAGGAATGGAGAGCCCTTGCTTATCCATAGGAGTTTCCACTATAGCCATTTTTGGTGGAGGAATAGAATCCTGAATGGGAGAAAGAGGAGCAGGTTGAGAAACAACAAGGGGAGTTGGATCAAGTGCCTCGACAGTGGTCCTCTTCCCACTTACTACTTTTGGTGCAGGGGTGGTAAGAGGCCATAAAAGTTGAGACATAGAGGAATTTCCATGGGACCCTTTCTTCCTATTATACCAAATGGGTCTATGATTCATGGGTAGAACATGAAGCTCAAACATGGGATGCTTGAGCTTTTTCCAAGTGGGCACCATAGGATTCTCTTGCAAAGGTGGAATGGAATCGGATGGCACCACAATAGGGTGAGAGGAAGCCTTAGGCTGAACAATAGAAGAGGAAGAAGGAGGATCTCTAGACTGCTTTTCTTCTTCCCTTCTACATGCCTTGGCAACATCATTGTCAGCTTTTATACAAACCCTATGTGAGACACCATAAGGCGACAAAGGGTATCTCACTCTCGGCATCAAGCACCCTCTCTTATAATTCTAATAAGTTTGGTATAGAAAGTCCTTCCTAGGTGAAAGAGGACCAACAGGCAAAGGCCAAGAGTAATCCAAGGAGTAGCTACCATGAGCAAATGGTGGTTTATAACGTTGTCATGAATCATGTGCATGGAACCCTTGTGGATAAATTTTAGAAATTAATGCATGACAGAGGGTACAACATTCATAGCCACTAACCAAGGGATACCCAACTTCACTCTAAAGAGTTCAGATTTAGGGATTATGTCAAACAAAAGTTTCAAGGATTTAGGTCCAACCAAAACTGACAAGACAATACTACCCAGAGGAGGCATGAAAATTTTGTCGTGCATTTGGATGGTGCTCATGGGTGCATCATACCCATCTTTGTGCAAAAAATTTATTAACATGATCTCCTTAGTTATAATGTTTACTTGAGATGTCATATCAACGAGAACACCTACTACGATGTTTTCGTTGATTCACGTAGGGATGTAGAGAGGAGATGGTTCCCTATTAAAACCCATCAACAGATCTTGTGAAGTGAAGGTTATACCATTATCACTACTCACGGGATGCATAGAGGGAATAGGTTGATGTAGGAAAGAGGCCCCAAAAGGTGAAAGGATAAGATAGTTACCAACTAAGGTTTTGTTATGTAATACTTTTGGAACCTTCCAACTATGCCAACTAGGGGTTGTAGTTTGGGTTGCGAGGTGAAAATCCCCACAACACTCGCATCTACAACACTCCTAGAATACGAGGAAAGGGTCTTTCAGTATCACAAAAAAAACCAAAATGGTTCACATCGGGTTCCAAAAATGTAAGAGAGGGGGACCAACCATGTTCAAGGCCCCAGGTCATGGACATCCAAAAGAGAAAGGTTTCCCTAACTTACCTCAGCTTGAAGGGATGTTTTGAAATAAGGGACAAAAATGATGAGGACCATGAGGTCATTCAATCACTCTAAAAAACTGAAATCAGTTTTGGGGATAGGCGAGCTAGTTTTTGGATCGCACACTATACCTCAAGAAGCTCTTTGCCCGAGGAAAAAAGCATGATTTTTCCCAAAGATAGCACAACACATTGGCATCTCTCAGGTGCATTGGTGTCTGTATGACTAGAGGACTGAAAGTACAATTAGAATTACTAGAAAATGAGTTGACAACCTAGCTAATCACTCCCAAAGGGCCAAAATAGAGCTATGAAGTAGGCAAGATATGAACGAATATGATAAAGTAAATATATGGGAGTTAAGGTGGCAAGAATGATCTCACAAAGGTACTCATTCGCCAACTACCTCCAAATGCACGTCCACGTACACACAAGAAAGAGGGAAATTTGTTGGGGTTGTATAGGGGTTTTCCTCAGTCAAACCCTCGTTTTGGTGTTTCCACCTCCATAGATAGCCAAGATTGCAACAATGGAGAAATATATGATAAAGAAAGAAAATGAAGTAAAGAAAAAAATAACACTACAAAATAGTAATGTGCTATTGAACCAAATTGTAGAGGAGAGGATTGAAAAATGCTTACCACCTCCACCAAGAGCTCACAAGCTAATGGAGGAGAAAAAGAGAGGACTGAAGCGCTTGTTGTAATGGTGTTGTTCCATACTTGCTCTATGGAATTGATGGAGTGTTGTTGTTGCTATGAGTGCCAAAGTGTTCCTAAAAGTTCTTGAGAATGCAAGAGAATGGACTGAGTGCTTAGAGAATGCCAAAAGAAGATGGATTGAAGGAATGAAGAGTGAATTTGAAGGAGAGATGAGAAAAAATGGCTATATTTAGGTCAGTTGGTTGAAGAGGGGTGTTAAAAATTGACCCTAATGGGAAGTGTAATGCCTCTACAAGCTTCAGTTGCAAAAATCTGCCATGGACATTAGCATGTTGTGCAGATGTTTGCGCATCATGCGGGTGTTCTTGACAGTTATTCTTTTGTTGACACACAAAACAAACACTAAGTGGAATGAAGGAAATGAGCTTGTGGAATTTTTCTTTCAAATTTTGTTTTCTAAGGTGAGGAAGTGTACAAGGGGAATTTTCATAAGGGGTGAAAATTTGCTCCTATACACTATTAAAAATATCCAAGACTAAGAATGCATTTTACACTCTTCTACATTAAGGATTAATCAAATTACCACTTAAACATGAAAATATCATTGAAAAGAAAACCAATAAAAGATGAACCATATTGTGGCTATCATAGATTATTTGGACATCACACTGATAATTGTGATGGTTTACAAGAATTATTGAAGAAATTTAGATCCCCTAGGGATCCATCTTGAATAAAATTATGCACCTTTCTCCTTTCCATGTAAGAGTTGTAGGATCATAGCATACTCACTATTGCACGGGTATGTGCAGGATCATAATGGAAAAAAATAGGCCCTGAGTGGCAAAAAATCGGAAAAATCAATGTTAGGCAACTTGGCATTAAAATTTGAATAAGTTATCTATATTATTTCAAAATTATGTAAGAATAGAATATAAAGAAAATTGAATTTGTTCTAAACTACTACGTTTATTTAAAATAAATCAAATCTATTTGGTGAAATTTGAAATTTCAATGCAATAATACTTAAATTTCAAGGGAAAAATAAGTAGGTGCAATGCGACCACCCTAACCATAATAAAATGATAATATTTTTTATAAGATTTTATATATAAGTAGAGGACTCATTTCGGATGTGATACATATTTTTTTGTATTTTTTTCCAAGTATATAATTAATTATGAATTTTATTACAACTTTTAAAATATAAAAAATTGTATCTGACTTCACCTAACTTGGTCAAAACTTCATGAAATTGTTTTCTTTTTAAACCTATATTATGTGAAGCATAGAATGTAGCATATTTCAGATTCAAAAAATGTGATACCATTTGAAATTTATAGATGTTTTCAATCGACTTATGGATGGGTTTTAGTCATAATTCTAATAGAAAATGAATAATAATTATTTATTAAATTCAAATTAAAGCATAATTTTTATTGGTGGAAATCGAGAATCTCCTCTAAAAACCTTTTCATTTCATCAATTTTTGGGTAAAAAGTCGTACATTACATACCCTACAAATACCCATAATATTGCCACTTTTTGGCCCATCATGATCCTGCACATATCAGCCTATTTAACATTCATGGAAAACCATTTTCAATATTGCAAGGAGCTCATTCTCATCACTCATCTCAACTCATGTGTCTTACATTAGTGGGGAAAGGGTTAGATAGCCTTGTATAGTATGGAACTTGATGTTGTCCCTTTGGCTAGTTATCTACCTTCTTCTTTTTACAAAGAAGATTGGGATGCAAATGACCTACTATAGGTTGACTCGCATGTGCCTTGTTTTTTTCTTTTTCTTTTTCATTTTATTTGTTTGGTTTCATGTGCATAATGTGATTCCTCGTAATTTTTTGTTTGGTGTATCTCTCTTCAAGTGTGTTCCTCTATTTGTATCTACATTCCTCTATATGTCATAAAAATTTACATTTTCTTGGTCTTGTGTTTTCCTTTTAGGCATGATGCAAGGCATTGAGACAATTAGGTCTCTTCCATGTTTACCAAAATTATTTTTATTTTTTTTCACTCCCTATGTGTCATTCTTCCTGGTTTGAGAGTATTTGGGGAATGATGATGTTTTCGAGCTCTATAATAATATTGTAGCAAAGATATACTAACCATGAATCCATGGTGATAGGAATTTGAAAATTTTCCTAGCTTTGAGCCTTATATTTCAAAAAAATTATGTATCTTTTGATCATTTCAAGGTTAGGGTTTTTTTTTCCTACATTCTAGGGTTCTCTTTGTGCCCTAAACCCTTAAAAAATCCTAAGTGTTTGCTAAACCTTGTGATCTTGTTCTAGTCCTTCAATGACTTGTTCTTACCCATTCCCGATGGTTTAACTTGTGACGTGAGTCATTTGAGTCATCCATTGACCAGCCCCGTGGCCTAGCTCCAAGGGTTGTTACCCACTCAAAATATTTTAAGTATGTCTATAGTTATGCGGGTTAGAAAATTGTTGAAATACTTTATAATACATCCTAAGTTTTGATTTATGAAATTCTAAGTCATTTATCTTATTAACCTAGCCAATGACCCCTTTTTAAGTTACCTTTTAATGCATGTGCACTTCAAAACCTCTAGGTCATGGTCGGTGTGTCCCACCACTTCATTGCATTGGTCCCCCGCTAGCCCAAGGAACTAAAATATTTTGAGGAAAAACCTAGTGGGGTAGTGGACATGGTGACAAGTGTCCATTACAAGGTGGGTCCTAAAAAGTTTAAAAGGAGGCAATGTAAAAGGGTATCAAGATCAATGATTTTGATGTGATCTTGTGAGTTCATCTTGGCAATTCCCCACTATCCCATGGGGGACCCACTTGCAGATATTATTTCTCATTGAGGAAGTGAGCAACTACCACATGGCATGATCCACAATGTCCAATGAACTTTGCATAAATTAGATATTTGGTTGAATATTTCTTGTGACCATAGAGACATTAAAATTTGAGCTACTAAAGGCTACAACACACATGGATAAATGGTTGCTGAGATGTTTTAATCTTAACCCTCCACCATGAATATATGCTAACCACTTGGGCATGAACTTGAAGGTTAATTGGTGTGCATATTGGGTTATACTAGAGCAATATTAACCATTTTCTGCTAGCTCGTGGCCATTGATTAACATTCTATAGATCTCAGAGGGATAGTGGGTGAGTGAGACATGGATTTTACATGGCTATTGGCATGTGGTTGATCCCGTTTAATAGTGGGGGTGATATCCACATGGATATTTCTCATTGGATCAATGTGAATTCAACATAAGTCAAAATTTTCAAGAGTGTGTGACTGCATCTGAGCCGCTCATCGATCAATATTCATAGGAGATCAACAATAACAATTCAAAATTTCTAAATTAGTGTCATGGAGCCATTTTGGTTCGTGTGAGTGAGTAGTAATGCTATACTTGATTTTTTTTCCAAATTAAAGGATTTCTTTGCTATAAAGGTTTGATTTAAAGTATAATCTTGATTGTGAAGAATTTTTAAAACATACAAGAGTCATTGCACTATGATTTGAATTTTTGGCCTGTACAAATTAGGGTTTCTAAGTGTCCATGAACCAATAAGTTAAAACCATACCTCTCATGCTTATTTCCTCATAATTTTCATGTAAATTTTCATTTCTATGATTTGAGTGGATTGTTAGGGAATCTTTTAAGGTTTTACACTCATTGAATTGCACCAAATTATTGCAAATTGTTTTGTTCTTTGTGTAAAATATAAGCCCTATTTTTAGCCTATTAAACACTAGCTTGTGAAAATTTCCACCACTACGGTACCCCCAAGAGCCCAAGTTTACCAACCTCCTAGTTTTGATCCCAAGAAGAGACCTCTAGACCAAGGTTTATTAGATGTGATGAAACACTCAACAAATGATAAATGCATAGGCTAGTATATATTTCAAGGTCTTGGAATTAGAGATTGAATTGTCGATAGACATTATTCCATTAAAGATGCAACTTTTCCAACCATTAGATGGAGATTCTTCACATACTTGTTTGGTAAAAAAAACTCCAAAGTCCCTATTTGTAAGCCCTAGAGACTAGATATGGGTAATTTGGTTGTCCCAAATGTGTATCTCGATGTGAACTTTCTCAAGGCTATTGTATCCAACTATGAACCTACTATTAGGGTGGAAAGAACACATTCTGGAAAGAACATGGTTGAGGTCACTAGTGAAGAGTTCAATGAATTTTTCAAACTAAGCCAGTGGAATGCTGAGATGGTGAAAATTGATTAGAAGAAACTAAGAGAGGAATATGAGAAGGTGAGACCAATATTTAAGATCTTAGTATTGTCAAATTTCTTGAGAGTTGGAAAAGGAGGAAGCAAAATTATATTGGGTCTATCTGAGAAAGAGCCCTACCCAATCAACTATTTTGCAAACTATTTCCAAAAAAGATTTTATTCTCATTTTCAATTTTTGGGATATGATCCAGCTTCAAGCATGCCAAGTGCACCTATGTACATGGATGCAAACATACAAAATATGATACTCAAAACTTTTATGATTTTTCTACTTATTTGTTAGAAGAAATACATAAAGGTCTGGTAGCTCTAAAAAAAGGTGAAACAGGAGTAAGGTTTTGGTGGTATTTCCTATTCATGCATATATTCGTATACAAGGGGGATGATTTCTTAGGTAATGATATGAATTTGAAGAGAAAATTAAATGATGAAGATATTCATATCCAAACATGGACTCATATATTGGACAAGGATGAGTAGAACTCTAGCTTTGTGGCCTTTTCAAATAGTTTTTCTCCCAAGCTAAAGAGGGTTTTGGAGTTTTAGTTTCCTAGAATCCCAACAAAATTGCATGACATCCTTATACCTATGGAGAGGAGACTTGATCTAGGCATTGGACATAATTGGGGAGATGTGATTACATATCAATATTCCACTATCCTTCATGTATATGGTATTGAAGAAACACCTCATGTGCTTCCTAGAGATGTACCTTTCAGGATTAGTTTCTTCAAAGTCATGTGGCAACTTGGATATGTTGAGGATAAACACTTGTTTAATATGAGGAAAGGAACTTTATTTCTTGCCTATATTATGTTTTTTATATTTTTTTATGAACACTAGGGATAAAAGAAAATCATTGACAAAATCAAGCCTTTGAGAATGACATACTGTAGACACCACAATCATGATCCAAAAGGTTTTATGGTCTGGTTGAAGGACAAAGTTAAAGGGAGTAAGTTTTATCATAATTTATATTTCCTCAAGGATGTTATTAGAGACATTTTTTAATTTCAAAAGAAAGAAGAAAGTTTAGTAATAGAAAAAGTATACCTTTTCCTTACTAGATTTGGGAATAAGTATCATTGAATTAACCTAATTCTTCCTAGGTTTAATGTTATAATGTGTCAAGTAACACATCCACATTGATCTTGGGCCCCTTTTTAATAGAATTTACTTAATTTTTACCCTCTTTTAAGTGTTGTAAAGTGTTGTAACACACTTTCACATTTATATAGGGTCTTCTTAATTAATTGTGGTTAATTAGTGTTAATTAGCCCCTTTAATTCAAATTTAAACCTTATTTGTGACACTCCTGAAGATCTATCCTGAAACCCATAATTCAAATTACATACTATTTAATTGGGAAAATTAAGGTTCTAGAAATTGGTGCTAGTCCCCATTTTCCCTAGGTGGAAAATCGGTCCTCCCTCTATAGGACCCTCCCTTTCTGGAAAATCCTACATGGGTTTTTGATGTATTTTCATTCCTTGAAGGAAAGGTCCTTGAAAATAGTGCCAAGACCTATTTTCCCTAGGTGGTGAATGGGTCCTCCCTTAATGAGGACCCCCTTTTTGAATTTCATTATAGCGAGAATTTAATAATGCTTATTTCCAGATTTACTGTTAGCTTGAATTGTTTGAATTTCAAGGTTAATCTCTTAATTTAGTATAAATATGGGGTTAATTCACACCATTTATCCTAGAAATTTTATGCGACTTCATGAGATCAAGAGAAAGAGCATTAAGAGATTTTTCAAAGGAATTTCAAGGTAGATTATCAAGGTTTTATTGCAACAATTAAAGACTAGTTCATCATGACAAGGGTTTAGTGCATTCCCACATGTTGTTGAGCTAAGATAGTGGATGGAGCATTGAAGATCTACTTGCAAGCATTGTTATACATCTTATTCAAGGATAAAGATCTACATTCTTCATGGCACTACATGTTAGATTGTAGATTTATCTTCCAAGACAACATCCAAGGTACCAACATTTCATCATTTCATGTTCATGCTTCAATTTCATTATTTCATCATTTGGTTTAATCACCTAAATAGAGTTTGACTTAGGAAAACCACTATTCACTAAAAAACAACAAGTTTTTCTTACCTAGAGCGCATGTTTTTAGATTTATAGGTTGAAGATCAAGTGGATCAAAAGTTTAGAGAAAAATTGTCAAAGTTTTCAAGTTGCAAGATTGATCTATATAGTGCAAGAATGAAGAATTGAAGCTACAAAATTTATTACAAGTTAATTATGAGCTAACATCCGAGGATATGAGAGTGTATACATCAAGTAAATTAACTCAAACCTTAGTTTCATAAACCGTAATAGGGACCCATTTGCAACTAAAGGTGAACAAGTCCTTTGTGCCCTAAAAATAGTCTTCTTGAAGCAAGGTACACATCATTTTAAGCTATAAAAATCCCCTCATAGTTGCTATAATAGTTAGGAATAATTTCTGATTGCTAATTTCATCTTTTGGCCCTCACAACTGCTTTAATTACATTTTTTAGTGTGGAAGAAATTAGTAGTTCATCATGTTGTTGATTCATTTTGGTGAACCCTATTTTCTTACTATAAATGTTAATGGCGAACTCAACATATTGAACAATGCAATTTTTTGATTTTAAATTCTTTCATTGCATCCTAGATTAGATCTTGCACTCATTGGCATCTCATTTGCATTAAATTAAAAGATTGCTTTTAGGGTTTTCAAAATTACATCTCATCTAGGAGTATGTGCAAGATCATGATGGGCCAAAAAGTGGTGATATGATGGGTATGTGTAGGGTATGTGGCTGACAACTTTATTTTTACCCAAAATTGATGAAACAAAAAGGGTTTTTAAAGGAGATTCTATGCTTTCCAACAATATAAATTATTTTTTAAATTTAATTTAATAAATAATTATTATTCATTTTCTATTTGAATTAGACTAATGTCTTGATTGATAGGTTGATTGAAAACATCTATAGCTTTCAAATGGTATCACATTTTAAATTTGAAACATGCATCACATTCTATGCTTCACATACTATAGGATTAAAAAAAAATTAATTTCATGAAGTTTTGACCATGTTAAGATGGTCCAGACATCTGAGTTTTATATTTTTAAAAGTTGTAATAAAAAATCATAATTAATTATTTACTTGGAAAAGAATTACAAAAAAAATATGCATCACATTCAGACATGAGTCCTCTACTTATATTTAAAATCTTATAAAAATATAGTCATTTTATTGTGGTTAGGATGGTCGAGACAAACACCTAGTTCTTTTAATTTTTCACCAAATAGATTTTTTCAAAAAAAATAAACCTAGTAGTTTAGAAACTACATTCAATTTTCTATAGATTCTATTGTTACATATTTTTAAAAGATAACTTATTCAAATTTTTATGTCAAGTTTCCTAACTCTAATTTTTCTAAATTTTTTGCCACTTAAGGGCCTATTTATCATGATGATCCTACACATACCCCTAGGGTTTAGATTTGTATTGTTTTGCATCTTTCTAAATTCAAAAAATAGAAAAAAAAATCATTTATTGTCCATATTATTTAGATCTCATTTATTTTCATTTGAAAATCAAAACAAAATTGCATTTCAACAGAGGTCCTTGCATTCATTTTTTCATTGCATTTTTGGAAAATCTAAAACTAAAACTTATTGCCTAAGATGTGGAGCTAAAAGACATTACTAAAAGCCTGAAAATCATTCAAAAATAGTTTAAAATTATCTAACCATGATCTGTTCACCTTTACTGGTGAATGAGTCCTTGATGAGGCTAAATGTGCACCTTTTGGCATTAAAAATCACTCCAAAATCAACAAAAACATCTCATAAAACATAACCAGGACCCATTCCCCCTTACTAATGAATGAGTCCCTATTAGCTAATTATCTACATTTTCTAGAAATTAAAATATCAGTTTTAGGCTTCTATTTGTTGTTATTACTTTCTTGTTTTAGTTTACTGATTTTTTGTTTCATCAAATTCATCACATGTAGCTTAAATTGCTTCATTTTAGTGCATTGTTAAAATTTGAAATTTCATCTACAATATTTCATTTTCAGTTTATTGCAATGTGTAATCAGTAAATTATATTACTTAAAATATGAAAATTTCATTTCATTCTAGGTTGATGTATTGCCTCTTTCCATTTAGGGTTTGCACACTAGGTTTGGAAAACATGCATGATCTTTATAGCTTGGTGTCCTATTAGTAATACTATTGTAAGAAGCAGTTCGAGGCTCATGTCATCCCACGATATCTCACTTGTCGTGGATCTTGGGTTTCCTAACTCTCTTTCTGATAGTGTGGATAATCAACACTCCATGGCTCATGATTTGTATACTTCCCTTCAAATCTCACCAAATGACCTAAAAAAACTAGATGACACATTCAAAAACTTACAAGCCCATATCCTTAGTGAATGTATAGACATTAGCTTGGTTCCCATTATACAAAATCTAAGGAAAGTGCTTAAAACTAGAAAGGAAACACAAATTATCTAGTCTTAGTCACTTCATTCATGCGTATTGGAATAAAGAAAGCAATAATAATATACATTCAATAGTCAATCTTGCTAGTGAAACTAAGAATGATGTGATGAATGTTAACATGGATTATGACAAAATGGAACCACATCTCATAGATAATGTTGTAACATTTATCGAAGCTATACATTGTAAGGGATCAACTAAAAATCCTCTTGACATTTTTTTTTCACAAAATGAAATACTTAAATGTGCACTTGATGGTCCTCTTTACATAGCTAGCCAGATCAATGATAAGCCCACTAATGGGATATTGATTGATCCCGTCTGTGGAGAGAACATGATCACTAAAGAATTCTTATATGTGCATGAACTAAATCAATAAATATATGACAAACCAAAATAACAGATTAGGACACATAATGTGTTTGCTTTCCCTACAATATGATCGATAGATCTCCCTTTAAAAGTTGGGCCGAAAAAATTAAATGTATCATTTTCTATCATCCCACAATCAAGCAAATTTTGTGTAATCTAGGCTATCCTTAGTTTCATTCCATGAATGTCATCCTTTTAGTTCTACATAAATGTCTAAATTTTCCATTTGGAAATGATATCTTTATTGTGCATCATAGTGGATTTAATCCTGTGTCTACCCAAGGGAATTTTTCACTAGATTTCTTTTGGCCCAAGCCTATGGAACCTATCAAGCCTCATGAGAATTTCTTTTTCAAATCATATAAAAATTTTAAGGGAAAGAAAATAGTAGAATTATCTCTTCAAAACATGCCTTAGCCTATAAATGAAATAATTATCCTTGATGAAGCAATGAACGAGCCAAAAACCCTTCTAAACATACAAGAGAAACATATAGAAAAACCTCCCACAATTTCCTACAAGAGACCATGAGATAACACAAATAATCTCGTTGTCCCTCCTAAAGTCAAACAATTTTACAAAGTCAAAGAGAAAGCAATTGAACAAACTACTATTTCTTCTAATCCTTCCAAGGAAGAGAAGGAACCTATGATTGAGAAACCTGCTCTTACACAAACACAAATTTACAATAGATTGAAACAAAACTGAAGTGCTAGAGAGCGTAGACAAAGAAAAAATGCTATTGCTTGTAGATTACAAACTCAAGAAGACAAGAAAAATATAGAAAATCAAAACCCAAACCTTCTTGAATCAATGCATGATAAATCTATACCCTCACCACAACATAAACAAAAACATTCCATGGAAATTATCCTTCGACCTCCTATTGTGATAAATCTAGATGATGACATCAACATTGCAAAGATTGATGAAGAAGTGCATGATGAGTTGAATACATTTTCTTCTTCTTCTATGAGCTTAAATGACAAATATCTTAAGAAGAGTGTTGAACCTCATGCTTTCCCTAGTTTGGCACTTGCTCTTGTCTCTTTAGCTATTTATTTTCCTTCTGTTTATACCAATCAATATTGGGATGGAGATGGCCTGCTTTAGGTTGACTCACATATAACTAGCTAGTCTTTTTCATTTTCATGTTTTCTTGTGTGTAATGTGATCACCCGTGATGTTTTTTTTAATGTATCTCTCTCTCTCTCTCTCTCTTTCTTTGTGACATTCCTCTATATGTATCTTCATTCTTCTCTATGTCATAATAATTTTGTAATTTGTCTTGTGTTTTCCTTTTGGGGATGATGCAAGGCATTGAGACATTTATGTCTCTTCCATGTTGACCCAAAATATTTTCTTTTTAATTTGTCTTATGTTTTCCTTTTGGGGATCACACAAGGCATCGAGACATCTATGTATCTTCCATGTTGACCCAAAAGCTTTTATTTTTTTCATTTATCTTGTGTTTTCATTTTGGGGATGACACAAGGCGTCAAGACATTCATGTCTCTTCCATGTTGACCCAAAAGTATTTTTCCTTTGTTTCTACTCCCTTCATGTCATTCTTCTAGTTCTATGAGTATTTTGGGAATGATGACAATTCCATGCTCTATGACAACATTGTAGCAAGACATACTAATCCAAAATCCATAGATCCATTATGTGCTTCTAGGGGTAACCCTACCTTCCTATTTCATGATGTAGACTATTTCATAAACATATGACTTGGAATAGGAATTTTTGAGGAAATATCTCATGTCTTAGGCAAAAAATTGGCTACTTTAAAGCAATTTTTCATAGTAATGGTGTAGCAACTACTTTAAAGTGGGGACATACATCGATGATATCTTTTCAAAAGTTTCATAGCATGGTTTTTCTTTTTTCTTGTGATGTGTCCTCTTCTTGGTGGTGTCATTGTTTTTTATGTCCTCTAAGAGTGTACAATCTACCTTCATGGCATGATGTGAATGAGGCATCCCATGAGTGACAATATGAAACCCTTGATTTTTCCTCCCTTGGAGACATTAGGCACAATGCTCCCTAAGAATAAGACCTTACATGAGCAAAGAAAAATCCCTTTTAACAAAATTTACATATTACAAAAAAAAATTACAAAAGAATTACATTATGGTGCCTTATTGAACTTGTCAGGAGGATAAATTTGGTATGTTATGATAGGCTAATATGATTCTCTCATTTGCCACTTCATTGGGATAACTCACCTAGTGGACAGATTGAAGTTCCACTACCCTAGAGTGAGCATACACATATTTAGGACAACTCACCTAGTGGATAAAATGAGGTTCCACTACCCTAGAGTGAGGAATGTATGTTATGGAAAAATATTCCCATTCCACATTGTGTTGGAATAGTTGTGCTTGATCCTTTGTTTTTCTTTATTTTTCTTAGCCTTTGATAGGGTATGATCATGTATCTTTGTTATTGTTGCATTCTTAAGTGTCTTGAATGTCTACTTTAGTGTGAGTTTGACATGGGGTCATTCTCTCACTAATGTGGGGGAAAAATGTAGTAATAGAAAAATTATCCCTTTTTCCTTATTGGACTTGGGAATAATTGTCATTGAATTAACCTAATTTTTTCCCAGGTTTAATGTTGTAATGTGTTGTAACACATCTAGATTGATCTTGGGTCCCTTTTTAATAAAATGAACTTAATTTGTACCATCTTTTAAGTGTTGTAACACATTTTCACATTTATCTATGGTATTCTTAATTAATTTTGGTTAATTAGAGTTAATTATCCCCTTCAATTCTAATTTTGGCCTTATGTGTGACACCTCCCAAAGATCTATCTAGAAACCCAGAATTAAAATTACATAAAATTTAATTGGGAAAATTGAGGTCCTATAAATTAGTGCTAGGACCCATTCACCCTAGGTGGTGAATGGGTCCTCCCTCTATATAACTCCCCCTTTCTGGAAAATCTTACACATGGGTTTTTTTATGTACTTTCATTCCTTGAAGGTAAGGTCTTGGAAAACAGTGTCAAGACCCATTTACCCTAAGTGGTGAATGGGTCCTCCCTTAATGAGGCCTCTTTTTTAATTTCATTTTGATGATAATTTAATAATGTTTGTTTCCATATCCAATTTTGGATTGAATTGTTTGAATTTCAAGGTTAACCTCTTAATTTAGTATAAATATGGGGTCAATTCATGTAGTTTCTCCTAGAAATTTTATGTGACTTCATGAGATCAAGAGTAAGAGCATTATAGACCATTTTGAAAGGAATTTCAAACTAGATTATCAAGGTTTTATTGTAGTAGTTAAAGATCATTTCATAGTGAGAAGGGTTTAGTGCATTCCTGCATGTTGTTGAGCTAAGATAGTGGATGTATTTTTGAAGATATACTTGCAAGCATTTTTATACATCTTACTCAAGGATCAAGATCTAAATTCTTCATGGCCACTACATGTCAGATTGTAGATTTATCTTCCAAGACAACATCCAAGGTACCACAATTTCATCATTTCATGGTCATGCTTAAATTTCATTATTTCATCATTTGGTTTAATTACCTAAATGGGGTTTGACTTAGGAAAACCCCTATTCACTAACAACAATTTTTTTTTCCCTTGAGTGTGTTTTTTCATATTTGTAGGTTAAAGATCAAGTGGAGAAGAAGTTTAGAGTAAAATTGTCAAAGTTGTCAAGTTGCAAGATTGATCTTTATAGTGCAAGAACAAAGAATTCAAGCTACAAAATTTATTAAAGGTTTTCAGGAGCTAACAACCAAGGATTTGAGAGTGAAAACATCAAGGAAAATAACTGAGATCTCAATTTAAAAAAACCTAACATGGACCCATTCGCCACTAAAGGTGAATGGGTCCTTTGTGCCCTAAAAATAGGCTTCTTGCAGAAAGGTACACATCATTTTAATCTCTAAATGCTCCCCTCATAGTTGTTATAATAGTTAGGAATCTTTTCTAATTGTTATTTGCATCTTTTCACCCTCATAATTGCTTGAATCACATTGTTTAGTCTGGAAAAACTTAGTGGTTGATCATCTTGTTCATTCATTTTGGTGAACTCTATTTTCCCACCTAAACATAAAGAAAAATGAAATTGATAGCATTCACTAAATTGGAGAAAGCAAAGAAAGAGAGAGATCCTAAATTCAAGGCTCTCCCAGACATAAAAGATGAAATATTGAGGGTAGAAACAATGCTTGAAAATTTTGATAAAGTTGTGGGAAAATTGAAAGAGGAATGAGTAATGCAAGAGAAAGGAAAGGTTGAGGCTACTGAAGAATATGATAAGCAAAAATCCCCTATGTTGGAAGAAAGTCCAACATATCAACCTCTAAATAAAGTGCATGTTTTTGCAAGGAGAAAGCGAACAATACAAAAACAACAAACAATTTCCACCCCTACTCAATCTAAGGTGTCAAGGGAATCTTCTCCTCCACCGCAATTTCCTCCAATTTCACCCCACGATCATCTACTCCACAAATTTTTTAACTTGATTCACCACCTAGAGGACCATAACCACCAAGAGAATCACCACCAAAGAAATAAAAGGTTGGATCAAATTGCCTTGGGGATTACTCCACAGGTGACTCGAATGAAAAAAATATTGTCATTGAGGATAAGGTGAGGCAAGGTATGCATTCTCCTCCAAGAGGGATGGTACCACAAAGGTTGAGCCTTAGATTGAGCAAAGTTTATTTGAGATGAATAAATAGTGCTGATGATGTTAGAGTAGAGGCTTGTGAGAGGTTTATGGATGATGATGCTTTTGTAAAGATAAAATATTTCTAAGAATTTGTATGGAGAGTCCAAAGAGATTAATATGTTGAAAGAATATATATGAAAAGGATTACAAACACATAATTTCCAAGAGAGGTCATATAAGTTAAATATCTTGAGGAAATGAGGTCCAAGTATAAGGATATAATGACAAATGAAGGTAGGGAGTTGGTTAGAAAAAGTGGGTTGCTCCAATTACTAGAATGGGATATTTCTTCAAAAGATGCTTTTGATATTGTAAGAAGGCATGATGCCCCTCTCTTTGCCACTGAGGAAGAAGTAACACTAGCTCTATAGGGATAAAAATTCAGTGCTCAATGGGATACATTGGCTATTTTGGCTTTAGCCCCAATATGAAGAAACCACTAGTTGTAGAGCCAATTTTAGACTTGAGAGGGGGCTTAGTCATCAAAATAGTGTCTGATACATCTATATTTGAGTCTCACACATTATTTGGAAATATAGCTCAATTCACAAAGGCTACAATGGAGTCTCTAACTAAAGAGTGTGATACATTCAGGAAAAAGTATAATGACATGGTGGTTGAATACAATAAGGTGAAACAATAAATTTTAGATTTGCAATTTGAGGTTACATTGTTAAAAGGAATCTTTTAATCAATGCATACATAGGTACCCCCACAAGCAAGGATTTATTCTCCTCCATATCCATCAGAGTAGCCCTCATCTTCTTTAGTTCATTAGATCCCCTTGCTCTTTCCACTTCCATGAAGTGAATTGCATATGATCTTGATGATGTGCCTATTGCACAACTAGTTCCATGTACATTAGATTAACCTCCCCCAAAGGAAGTCACTAAGGAAGAATTAATGGACCAACTCAAGACCTATGAGGAGATGTACCGACATTTTGATAGATTAGTTTATTTGAGTAATATGAAGATTTTAACAGTAGTGTCAGAACATCTGAATAAAAGGATTGAGAGAAAGATAAATAGTATTCATTCAAATTATTCTTCCATGTATGATGCAATAAGGAGTTTTGATAGGGGTAAGGAAGTTTCCATCCCATTGATGGATAAGTGGATTGCTAAATTTAAATAATTGAGATACATGGCTATTGGATCAAAGCATGATGTAAATAAGCCACTAAATATTGAACCAACCATCAAAATTGTAAATGGGATTATGGAGTATCAGGGGTAGATTGACCCATTGGCGAAGAAAATCAAGGAGTTGGTGCAAAGGTTCAATGAATGGATTTTAATTTTTCTCCTTGATATCTTGAATGAGATTAGTAAAGTTAAGCTCCTCCAAAAACAAAGAGATCAAGCAAGGAGTGTGAAAGCCACTCAAGCAACATTGATTTGTGATAGAGTTGATATAGAAATCTTCAAGGATATTATGGATAAAATTTCTCACATCTTTTTTTTTGAAGAGTTTAATAATAAAGCCAACCAAGTAGTTATAAAATATAGTACATGTAGGATCATAATAGATGAGGTCATTGCATATAATTCTCCTTTTTATGAAGAGTTTGAGGTTTGGAAGACAAAGTATATTGATATCTTGGGCTTATAGGTTGCTTCAGTGGCAGGGTGGTAATGAATTTTGATCTTGTTGTGTTTAGTGAGTAATTTTTTTGAGTAAGTATGGTTGCAACATGACGAATAAAATACATGGCTTGGAAACAATACAAATTAATCCTTCATTATGTCAGTGTTTAAATATTGTATCCTTCTCAATTCAAAGTTGATGACATAGGGGTGCTGATGTAGAGATGTTTTAGTATTTTCTTTTCTTCTTGTTTTCATTCTTTTGATCCTAAAATTTAGGAAGAATGTGGAAAAGGTGTTGTTGCTTGTGGAAAGAATATTTTCACTAAATAAAGTTCCTTTTGGAAGGAAAGAGGTTTCTCCACCAATGAATGGGAAATAAATTTTGTCTCACATGAATATTTCCCTTGATTTTTGCAAATCTAATGGTCTTTTGAAATGTAATTGTAATTTTCAAAAGAAAAAGAGACATGTGTACATTGGCCTAAGGCTTTTTTTCCTCCCTTATTTTTATAAAAGGGAATCCAAGGCCAATTGTATTGATTGTTGATTGTTCTCAGATGAAAAATTGTAAAAGATAATATAAATAATAGAACTGAGCCTACACCTAGGTTAAGAGTCTTTGGTTTCTCCTAAGAATTTTCAATAATAGTACTAGCATTTGAATACAAAGAATGACATAATTTCAAATCCAATTCTCTCCTGGTGTATTCACCATTTGAAATATTAATGAAATAATCAAGGGTTGTTTCAATGGTCTTCATCGTGTTTTGATGAAAGTATGGTTTTTTCTTTTTCTTAATTTAAAGAATGAGTTAAATTTATTGGATGAAATCATAGGTTTATGTCATTTGAGTATCAGGATATGATAATGAGTTTTGGTTTTGAATAGTTGAGTATGATGTTGTAAGACAGTGTTGTAGAAGCTCTATGATGTTAAGTATTAAGCTATTGTTCAAATTGGTTTGCATTTAATTGAACTTCGTACCCTGGGTTAAGGTACTATTCTTGGATTTGTGTTTGTGTTGCAATATTCTTGATCATTCACAAAAAAATACATTCAAATCAATTAGTTCTTTAAATTTTTGTTTGAATGTATTTCAAGTCAAGGTTTACCATGCTCTATTTCTTTTGAAACAATTATTGTGTAAAGGATTTTCTAGATCCTTGCATCTATTGAATTGTCAAGAAATTATGTGTAGAGCTTATCTATTATTTACAATGTACAAGGTTAATTGGAATAGAGGATCTTAAATACATTGTGTGGGATCACCCTCACAAGTTTTGTAGATCCCAAAGTGTAGGAGGAAAGAATTTTCAAGCTTTCACTCATTCGTTGTCCAATCCCTCCAATTAGCTAACCATTGGAGGATGGAAATTCCATAGGATATTTTGTGAGATCAGATTCGTATATTAAAAAAAAATGATAGATTGGCAACTATGTTTGGGACAAGGTTATGAAAAGTATCTAGTCTGAGATCAAAAGTGTATTCATATATCTAGCAAATATGTGTTTATCCATGATAACTTTTGTCAAATTGTCTTTCCATTTGTCGAATTAAAGTCAGTCTATCACATATCCAAGAAAATTATACTTTCCTTTGTCAAGTTTCCTTTGAATTGTTAAAGTTTTTTCTCAAAAGTCTTTGTATATGAAAATTCTTGCAAATCTATTCAAGATTCACAAATATTATGAAAATTCACATAAATTTTGGGTTGTGACTTTGAGTCTATGTGCCAATGCAATAGAATGCATTTATAAGGAAGTGAGTAGAGTAGAAAGAGTATTTGCAAAGATGAAAATGAAAGGAACCTGAAGCAACATGGAGAAACATACTAAAATGAAGTTGGAAGAGGAACTTCCTGCAAGTCTAAGGCATCATGGAAGGAGAAACATGTTGAAACAAGTAAGTCCACTAATCTTCCAATACCTAAAGCTTCTAATTCTAATGGAGTTTTTCAAGACAAGTAAATATATAAGTATAGCATGCCCTATGATATTGAAGAAACCCTTGCCACAAATCTACTTACTACTAATAACTAGCATACCCCTAGTCCTATAGTTTCAAAAGAATCTGCACCTTGGAACTTCTAGGACGAATAATTAGATCCAAATTTGATGGCTATAAGGTCTAATCCTAGAACTAATTCTATTTTCACTGAGAAAAAATTTAATCCTAGAGGGAAATCTAGAAGTAAGACTCCTAACCCTTTTACATAGAAGGAATTAGTGAATCCCACAAATTATATGCCTAAGAAATCTGAATATGAAGTTACTCTTGAAGAGCCCAAGGAGA
>VDFB02144064.1:0-14134 GCA_007258455.2 Sequoia sempervirens
TATATATATATATGTTATGGTGCATGTGATCTCCTAGGAGGCGATGGTTAGATCATGGATGTCATGTTTATGTTCCTAATTCATGATTGGAGCTTTTCCATTGATCTTGTGTAGTTCTCTTAAGTATTGGGTACATTAATCATTTGCTTGATTACTTCATGAAAGTGTTGTGTTGCATTTGGAGTTAGGAATGGATTGGTTGGTTACAGGTCCTCATGGATACTTGGAGAAATAGGTGAGGTTGGAGTTCTCTTATGGTAAGAGATATTTGTTGGAATGGTTACTTGTAAGAAAAGTTATTTTCAATAGAAAAGACCGAGGAGACTACACCTTGGTTGAATGTGAGTTCAACACACTTGCGGCTTAACATGCCTCCAAAGAGGCAGTTTAGATATAGAGACTTGGGAAAGGTATTGGTTTGGTTGATAGTGGGAAGGTATTGTAGACATCTAATTTGATCACTTCCATACGATCAAATACGTCTCCTTATTCATCCAGTTGCTTACCCCATCTGTTAATATTAATTAAACCATTTGTTTAATTAATACCCTGCATCTTACATAGGGTCCTAAAGTATTTAATTTAATGAATACTTTACCCCTCTTCCTCCTCTAAATTAAATAAGTATACCATTTTATTTTGTTTAGTCATATTCCCCTTTTGGAATTAAAATTCATTTTTTAATTCCTCTTTTCTCTCTCATGGTCACATCCTCCAACTTTTGCATGTTAGTCTCTAATCCATCTTAATTACTTCATCTTCTTCTAATTAACTAGGGTTAGCATGTGCACACTGATGAGCCTAAAATATGCTCATAATTTGATGTTATGATAAACTTTTAAATGACTTTATTTTTGCAATTTCACGGCTGTTTAAACTTTGTTGAAACTTTTTATGGGGATATCCTGTAGCAAGACACTTTTATATACCTACAGCCCATTGTGTTGACTTGATTGCATTTATTGCCCTGTTGACTCCCGAAAATGGCTGGTATATCGTATACAGTTTTTGAATGGTGAAGTAGATTTAAAATGTGTGATTAATGAATAGATATCGTGTATGTGCCATATGCCTTTTCTTGCGCATTTGTTACCTTTTGTCTCGCAGGTTGTTGAAGAATGATCGAGTCAAGCGCAGCCGATCTCGGCCTTGCAGTAAAGTCCATTTCCTGCACGACTTTGACGAAGCTCCAGCGAAGACTCTTTAACCGAAACCAATTTGGAAAGATTTTTAATGATAAGTCAATTTGGAAAGAGTGGAGCGCTAGATTCTCTCTGAATCGGGTTGAACACATAAATTCATTTATGAAGTTTGTTCCTTGATTCAGGGATACACTTTACTTCCACGTCTTTCTTTGATGAAGTTAGTTAGTTAGTTGTTGTTCTAATTTAAAAATAAGATACTCCTCCTGCGCGAAAGAGTAGTAGTAGGAAAGAGGATGAATAGAATGAGTAATAGATGATTTTTAGGTAAGATAGAAACAGAGTAGCAGATATCATGTAAGAATTAGTATGATAATGAAAGACAGAATCTGTTTGTCTAGAAACAGAGTTTATTGTTAGTTCTCACATTAATAAAACAATGTATTTCATTCTGTTTTCATGAATAAAGATCAATGAAGTTCTGAGTTCAGCATCTGTGTAATCAGTAGATGCTTGCTAAGGGGGCCCACTTAGTAAGTATCTGTAGTTAATTAGTTAGATGTTCTTTTCTGCTGATATCCAGTTAGCTTTCATCTTTTGAAGTTTTTTATGCAAACTCAGGTCTTACCTTTGCTCCCTCGGCATGAGACATCCACAGCGTATTCTGTGACATAAGGCCAGTTCATGGTTTTGTGCTTCAATTAAATAGTTGATACGGTTTTGTTTTAATCAAAGCATGGTTGAGTTGGAGTGCATTACCGATACATGGCTTAGAATTTCTTTCCGGTATGTATTTTGCTAAGATTTGACCAAGAAACAAATTCCTAGTGCATATATTTTGCTAAGTTTGACAAGTAAATGAACGTCCACATAGAGATATTAGTCACCTATCAGAATGTCCAATTCCCAGGAAAGGTTTTATTGTGATTTTTATATCCTTTTGTGGGCGTGACAATTTTTGGCGCCGTTGTCGAGGATGGCGTCTAGCTAGGAGTTTGACAAAGTCATTTTCAGCATTAGTTTAATATGTTAGTCAAAAAATTTCAAAATCTTTCAAGCCATTACTCACCGTATTGCATACATAGAAGAAGAAGAGACGCACTGGGAAGGTTCCTCCCTGAAAATCTGTTTATTGAACTACTATTTGACCCAGCTGATAACAAAACTGAGGAAAACCCATTTGCTCTGCTATTCCAGCACCCAGACATGGCAAATAATCCACCTAATAATCCACCTCCTGCATTTGAGTTTCCCATTGTTCCCCAACAAGATACTGACAATCTTAAAAACATCCCCTCTTCCTTGCTTCCAAAGTTTTATGGCCTGGTCACTGAAGACCCAGAAACCTTTCTGTTTGAATTTGATGTCCTCTGTCGCAGTTATGACTACAACACAAACGCTCATAAACTAAAGCTATTTCCTTCCACTTTGAAGGAGGGAGCTCTCAGATGGTTCATGAGTCTATGAAGAGCCGTTGTAAATAGTTGGGCAGCCATGCAGACGAAATTTCTTGAAAAGTATAAGGAATATTGTAAGAGTGCCAGCAAAGGTGATGACATATTCCGAATTCAGCAGAAGGAGGATGAAAGTCTGGAAGATTATATTTCAAGGTTTTTGTTTTCATTAAAAAGAAACTCAAACCATACTCTTAACGAGGAGTCTCAGAAACTACTTTTTCTAAGGGAAATCAGTGATACCTGTATTGAGGCCCTGGACCTAATGGGAGGAGGTGATATAACTCAACTGCTTTGGGATGATATCTAGAATATATGTCTTAACTACTCTCGAGCAATAGTTAAGAAAGGTCGAGGTCATCATGCTTCAATGAGGAAGTCTTCTTCTAGTGGAGTTTCCTGGATGGAGATCACAAATCTACTATCTAATTTCAAGAAGGACATCATTAATAATATGGCTACACAATTGGACACTATGCAAGCTCGGAAAAAATATGCAGAAGCTGAGGTAGCTTTGGCTGAGTTCTATCTATACTGTAGACAAAAGAAGCGTGATTGCAGATGCAAGATGGTGGCTAATCTGGAAGCCAGACAACTGCCTACTGATTTCAAACTAGTGGAAGGTGATGATGATCAAGTGTTCTTTGTTGCATAAAGGATACCATGGGCCCAAAGGCAAGGTATGCCTCAAGACCCTTTAACTTTTGGTAATTCCTATTCTGGCTATAATAACCAATGGCAACAAGCATATGGACCACCACCACCATGGAATCCGCCTCAACCAAGTTGGCCTAATTATCAAACCCCACAGTGGCAATCTCCTCAAGGAGGTTGGCAGCAGCCACAAGGGCAATGGACCCCACCTTTAGGAAATTGGCAACAAAATCCTCAATGGAGAGGTCCTCAACAATGGAAAAACTAGTCTCCTGGGTTCCTGCAGCCTCCACAGCCACAACAACAGGCCCTTATGCCGCCTCCTACAGCAACTACCACAAATCCTAGACCTCCAAAACAAACGCCTATGCCTGCCCAGCCGTTGCCTAACCCCAATAATAAGCAACAGCAGCAGCCTCAACAGCCTGTGTATATTTCTGAAGCCAACCAATATCAAGCTTATGCCTTGAATGTTAATGACATCCATATGAGGTTTGGAACTACTCCCAAACCACCTCTAATTACTGAAATATCTGATTCACCCCTTGAAGAACCTAATGCACCTGCTGTTTCCACTGAGCATAAGCCTATACCCGATACAGTTTCTATGGAACCTGTTTTGCAGAGACAAGAAAAACCACCTTTTCCTCAGAGGTTGCAAAGTACTGAATCTAAACTCATGGAATAACCCACTTTTGACATTCTAGATCAGCTCAAAAATGTGCAAATTCAAATCCCTTTGTTTCAGGCTATTAAAGATGTTCTCATTTTTGGAAAAGCTATTAAAGAAGCCTGTTTGAAGAAGCCTAGACGAAAGAAAAATGATCCCCAAACAATTCATGTCTTAGGGAAATTGGCTGATATAATGTTGGGAAATGTAGTCATTCCAAAGTATATTGACCCTGGAAGCCCTGTAGTACAGATACATATAAATGGCCAAGTTGTAAAAAATATTTTGATTGATTTAGGAGCTGTCATTAATGTGATGACAAAGCATACTATGGACTCCTTGAATATTTCAAGCATTAGGTCTACACCGACAGTTCTGCAGCTTGCAGACAGCTCCACAGTCAAACCTGACGGGATGGTAGAAGATGTAATTGTCACTCTTGAATCTTGGGAGTATCCTGCTGATTTTACAATATTATCAGTTAAGGCAACTTTAGGAGGGTATCCAGTTATCCTTGGTAGGCCATGGTTAGCAACTGCTGATGCTTTTATAGGATGCCGTTCTGGAGATATGACCATTTCTGATGGGTAGTCCACAAAGAAATTGGCCTTGTATCCGCCTGCTAAACTTCAACCAGATTTGTCCCAACCTGTTTGGCCAGATGTGGGAGAAGAGACTGAAGAAGCCAATTCTTTGGCTCAATTGATGATGCTTCAAAATGATTCATTCTCTCAACTTCAAAGTGAAGATGCCTTGTTTTTTTAAATTCTGCAATTCAATCTTGATACAGATAGTTTATCTGATCCAAGTGGCAGTCAGCATCAATGTTTCCTACAGCAGCTAGATTCCGAGAGTTCATTGCCTAAACTTTCGACAATTTTTCATAACTTGCTTCCACAAGAGGTACAAACATTACCTGTTGATTCTATGAGTAATCTCATTAAGCAGATAGAATTGTCTCCAGATCATTCTTTGAATGTTAATAGCAAGTTGTCTCAGTCTCAAAGTACGACTTATTAAAATGCTACGAAACGTATAAAGCTTTTGCATGGGAATATGGGGACATGCAAGGAATAGATCCTTGAGTTTGTACTCATAGGATATATATCAAAGAAGATTGTTTACCAGTTAGACAACCTCAGAGAAGAGTAAATCCAGCACTTAGAGAAATAGTGAAAAATGAACTTCAAAGTTGGCGATGGACATTTTAATTCGACGACCAATGGGTTTCTCCACTAGTCATTGTCCCCAAGAAAGGTGAAAAATGGAGAGTATGTGTAGATTACAGAGAATTGAATAGTGCCACTAAAAAGATCACTTTCCACTACCTTTTGTAGACCAAGTACCAGATTCAACTGTCACGGTAAAGATATTTTCCTTCGGAAGATGGATTTACGGCGGGTATAATCCGGATAAATTGCCCCGAAGATCACAACAAGACCACTTTTACGTCCATGGGGACATTTTTCTTGACCGGTCTTATAGCACAGCTATGCAATGCACCAGCAACATTTCAGAGAGCAGTAATTAGTATATTTGCTGATATATCTCATGAATGTATGGAGATTTATATGGATGATTTCACTACATATGGAGTCACATTTGAAGAAGCACTAGTCAATTTAGAAAAAGTATTAAAAAGGTGTAGAGAGCAAAATTTGTCTCTAAACAGTGAAAAGTGTTTTCTAATGATGGAAGAAGGTATTGTTCTAGGTCATCATATTTCAAAAAATGGAATTCAGGTTGACCCTGCTAAAATTGAAGTTATTCAGAATTTACAAACTCCTGCAAAACAAGAAGATGTTAGAAGTTTTCTGGGTCATGCAGGGTACTATAGAAGGTTTATAAAAGACTTTAGTAAAATTGCTAGTCCACTTTATGCTTTGTTAACCAAGGATTCCCAATTTGAGTGGACCGAGGCCTGCGAAAAATCCTTCCTGCAGCTAAAAGACTTGCTTACTAAAGCCCCTGTTCTTCAAGGTCCAAAATGGAACCTGCCTTTTCACATACATGCTGATGCGTCTAATTTTGGTATAGGAGCAATTTTAAGTCAAAAAGAAAATTCAATTGAGCATGCTATCTACTTTATCAGCAAAAACCTTCAAGGTCTTGAGCTCAACTATACTGTTACAGAAAAAGAATTGCTTGCAATAGTGTATGCTTTGAATAAATTTAGGCATTATGTCACAGGTTATCAGATATTCGTCCACACTGACCATGCAGCAATCAAGTACTTGATGAACAAACCTACCATTTCTGGTAGATTGGCACGATGGCTCTTGTTGTTACAAGAATTTGATATCACAATCATTGACAAACCAGGAAGAGCTAATGTTGTAGCTGACTTTTTATCAAGACTTCAATCAGCTGCATCTGAGGAACATGAGGTCATTGATGATAGATTTCTAGATGAACACTTGTTTTCCATTGCTACACATACACCCTGGTATGCAGACATTGCTAATTATCTGGTAGCAAACAGAATACCAACTCATTTTTCCCCAAAAGAAAATAAGTTGTTGATAGAGAAAAGTTTTAACTTTACCTGGATTGCAAATTGTCTGTTCTATACTGGACCTGATCAAGTAATGCGAAGATGTGTAAGAGAAGATGAGACTTATGATATCTTGCATGCCTGCCATGATGAACCATGTGGGGGAAATTTTGCAGCAAAAAGAATAGCAATGAAAGTTCTTACAACAGGGTATTACTGGCCAACATTACACAAGGATGATGTGGCCTATACAAGGAAGTGTGACAAATGCCAACGTATGGGAAGACCAACTAAGTCAAATGAAATGCCACTATGTCCGCAAGTCATAGTCACCCCTTTTGAAAAATGGGGGATGGATTTTGTGGGGCCAATTGATCCACTATCAAATAGAAAGTCATACATTCTGGTTTGCACAGATTATGTCACAAAATGGGTCGAGGTAAAAGCTATGACTAATGCCCGAGATAACAAAGTTGCTGAATTTTTGTATGAACAAATTTTCACCAGATTTGGAGTTCCCAGAGAGCTTGTAACTGATCAAGGAGCTCAGTTTATGTCAAATCTGATCACTGCACTTATGAATGACTATAAGATCAAACATAGGAAGTCCAGCCCTTATCATCCTCAAGCCAATGGTCAGGCGGAAGTAACAAACAGAGAAATTGAAGCGATCCTCACAAAGACAGTGCATATTCATAAGAAAGACTGGAGTAATAGACTTCCTAAAGCAGTTTGGGCTTACAGAACTACATGAAAAACAACAACTGAGTTTACACCTTTTGAGTTGCTCTATGGGAAAACAGCTATGTTACCCATTGAATTTGAACATAAAACTTTGAAGACAGCTCTTGAACTCAACATGGACTTATCCGAAGCACAGAAGGACCGTCTCCTGCAGCTAAATGTTTTGGACGAAATGAGAAAAGCCGTCCTGCAGCATACAGAAGTACTCCAACAGCAGAGAAAGAAATGGCATGATCAGCACATCAAAACCAGAAAATTTTTTGCTGGAGATTGGGCTCTGTTATATGATTCCAGGTACCAAGAAAACCAGGGTAAACTCACAACACAATGGCTTGGCCCCTATGAAGTTGAAAATGTGTTTGACAATGGAGCTGTGCAGCTGGTCATAATTGATCCAGTCCATTTCAAATTGCTTGTCAATGGCCACCGACTCCGACTATACCATAAGCCAGTTTCCAAGGAAGACTTCATGAAGCAGTTCATTCTGGTTCCTTCCGCTACTCTTCCTGTAGCCGAAGGTTCTAGCCTTTCTTCTGTAGCGTTCCAGTAATTTTCAAAATGCATGCCTATAATAAAGGTTTTCTTTTTAAGAAAACCCCTTTTTCTCCATTTTCATTTATCGCCCCCACCTCACTTCTTTATCTTCCATCCATCCATCCCATCCATCCATTTCATTCATACATTTCATCTGCCCACGTCACCCATCCACTTCATCCGTCTGCATCAACTTTAATTAAGCTATCTTTCCAACTTGTCAATTCATGCAGCGCCGTCATCTTTCTTCACACGTACGTGCAATTACTAAAGGTACGCCATATCTTTTCTTATCGAATATTTGATTTATTTCATTCTATTCAATTACTGCTATGCATGTACCGGTCATTATCACCTAAATCTCTACCTATTTTTTTAGTACATGTGAGGACACATGTCATCCTTTAAGTAGGGGGCGGGGTAATCCATCGTTTGAAACCTGGCTTTTCGCCGCTGCCATAACTGTAAAATAATCTTTCTTTAATATATTTCTAGTACTTTCCAAACGTGATTGCATGTCCTTCTTTAATGCATATTTTTCTTGCAAACTACGATTAAGACTGGATGTTTAAAAAAGTTTATTTTTGGAAAAAAAGAAAGAAATGTGGCAGCCTGACAGAGAAAAACCAGAACAAAAAGGGAAATAAAGAATTTGAATCTTCAGCAAGAAATTGAGTTCAGCTAGAAAAACTGCAAACATGGGTGGTCAGTTGGTGTGACATGAGCCTGTAGCTCATGAATTATTGTTGCAAAACCCGCAGACAGTCCAAGCATTTAGCCTCTGTTGATGGTTAAATTATTTTATGAGTTTAAATGATTTTGATGAGGAGGCTGCGACAGAATTTTTGAGAACACTTTCTGAAGGGGAAGCCACCGTATGGGGTCTAACAGTTGTTGCAACCGAAGACAAAATTGTTGAGGTAACCGGGCTCCCAGCCGTTGGAGAAAACTTTTCTTCAGATGCTGCAACTGCAAGGGCTGAGTTTTCAATGCCTACTGATGGACCTCTGGATGTCTCCAAGCAAGGATGTAAGCGAGTGTCACTGCCTCTTCCATATTCAGAGTATGCCACTTATATAATGAGGTATTTAACCTGTGAAGGCCATTTTTCCTATCTACATTCTCATCATTTTAAATTATTAAGCCATATAAGACATGGGTTGGCTGTGAATGTTCTGAATTTCTTGTTAAAGTTTTTAGAGCAAAGTGCCCATGGAACTCAACAAGAGAAAGATAACTCTGTCACTCATCATGGCCTTATTAAATTACTGATTGAGCGCTCTTTGAGAGACATCTCACCTCTCTCCTGGCAACAATTTGTTGCCCAAAAGAGTTTGCAACCTCCACAACCCCCTAGGGTAATTACCCCACGACCTCAAAGAAAGAAGAAAGAAATTGCATCTACTAGTGGAACAGGGCAAGGGTCATCTACTCCTGTAGCACCCGATCCTATAGCTGTCACAGCTAAATCCTCTACTAGGGTACAAACTAGGTCTGCCGCTAGGAGGGAGAAAGGAAAATCAAAGGCAGAAGGGTCCCCAGAATCTGACCCTCGTTCTTAGAAAAGGCAATGCTCCTCTCCTGTAGCACCTTCCCCTATAGCAGTTTCTCCTACAACAATAGCTATTGATATTACCAGTTCACCATCATCCTCTGGTAGGGCAGAGCCCCCTGAACAAAAAAGAAAAAGAAAAGCTACCCGAACACCCCCTGCAGCCACATCAGTACCAAGAAGGGTTTCCACAAGGAAATAATTTAGGACCTCCCCTGTTTCACTGCAACCTGAGGTGATTGTAATTTCAGAAGGGTCTGTTGAATCTGAATTTAATACTTCTCGGAATGAATCTGAGAATGCTGCTCAGGGTTCGCTCGTTTCTGAAGAGGAACAAGTAGAGATAAAAGAAGCAGGGCATAATGGGCACGAGTTTCCAAATCTTGATGATCTGGCTAATGCTGCTATGCAATTCTCAGAGGAAGCATAGACTTCTCCACTGCAGCAACAAGAAGAATTTATCCCGCAGCAAGAACAAGAACAGGCTAAACAACTGAATGTGCCTAATGAAGTTGTATTTTATCCTGCAATGTGTAAAGCCATTGTTGTGTATAGGAGGACATTTTTAATTAAGTTTCTAGAATTTTTTAAAAGTAATTGGGAAACAGTTACACTGCAAACTGTGATTTTTCGACACATAGCCCAGACTGACATGCAACAAAGTCTGTGGCAAGTAGAAAAGAAGAAATTGAAAAAGAAAATTGAAAGTCAGAAACAGGAAATTGCTGAGTTGAAAGCAAAAATGGACAAAATGTTAAAGGTAACAGGTCAAATTATGGAATGCAGACCACCACCCAGAGTTTATGCTCTGTGCCTTAAAGAACAGTTTTTATGGTTTCAATTGATGAGAATTTCCAGAAACCAAGACCCTATAATCCATTCTACCAAAGAATTTTATGAAGCATATCAAGCAACCCCTAACTAGTTAAGGAATTCTCTATGTGAATTCTATTTGCATGGCTTTTTAATACCATTTGAAATAGAATGGAATCCTCTTCCATACATTGGTGATATTCATTTGAGAGCATTTATGTCATGGGCAGCAAATGAGGTGAATTATGGCAGGCAGTGGGAAACATATGAGGAAACTGAGAAAATAGAGCCTGTCCCATTACGCTCTCAAAGTTCAAACCCACATGCAATGTTGAAAGATTGGTTTGCTTTGACATATGGTATTAATAATGTTTCAGCCAGAGCGAAAATCTTTGACATCAGAAAGCAAGTATATGATGAATTTCAAGCACAACAATATTCATTTTGGAGATTAGCATATACTAGAACTGAGAAAAGATGGGAAAAATTAACTATTCGGTTAAGGAAGTCAGAACCACATGGTCCCCTAAACTTTACAGCTGCACTCAAACGAACCAGCAGATATATTCAATTGGGAATTCAAACAAGATTTGAACTGTGGCTGCCACTGACATTCAGACCCCCTGTGCTAATGTGGCCCCTATATCCTCATCAGGCTACAAATTTTAACAGTGAATTAGAAGACCGAAGATATGAAAGGTGCCGGGATTTCAGAGGATTCTATTACAGGTTTGGACATCAATTCCAGAGTCATGCAGCCACTACTGACTTCAGAGAAACCACCAGAAAAGTTAATGCTAGAGGACTAACATTGGGCTAAGTAGGGGGCAGTGATGAGCCTAAAATATGCTCATAATTTGATGTTATGATAAACTTTTAAATGACTTTATTTTTGCTATTTCACGGCTGTTTAAACTTTGTTGAAACCTTTTATGGGGATATCCTGTAGCAAGACACTTTTATATACCTACAACCTATTATGTTGACTTGATTGCATTTATTGCCCTGTTGACTCCCGAAAATGGCTGGTATATCGTATACAGTTTTTGAATGGTGAAGTAGATTTAAAATGTGTGATTAATGAATAGATATCATGTATGTGCCATATGCCTTTTCTTGCGCGTCTGTTACCTTTTGTCTCGCAGGTTGTTGAAGAATGATCGAGTCAAGCGCAGCCGATCTCGACCTTACAGTAAAGTCCATTTCCTGCACGACTTTGAGGAAGCTCCGGCGAAGACTCTTTGACCGAAACCGATTTGGAAAGATTTTTAATGATAAGTCAATCTGGAAAGAGTGGAGCGCTAGATTCTCTACGAATCCGGGTTGAACACATAAATTCATTTATGAAGTTCCTTGATTCAGGGATACACTTTACTTCCACGTCTTTCTTTGATGAAGTTAGTTAGTTAGTTGTTCTTCTGATTTAAAAATAAGATACTCCTCCTACGCGAGAGAGTAGTAGTAGGAAAGAGGATGAATAGAATGAGTAATAGATGATTTTTAGGTAAGATAGAAACAGAGTAGCAAATATCATGTAAGAATTAGTATGATAATGAAAGACAGAATCTGTTTGTCCAGAAACAGAGTTTGTTGTTAGTTCTCACATTAATAAAACAATGTATTTCATTCTGTTTTCATGAATAAAGATCAATGAAGTTCTGAGTTCAGCATCTGTGTAATCAGTAGATGCTTGCTAAGGGGGCCCACTTAGTAAGTATCTGTAGTTAATTAGTTAGATGTTCTTTTCTGCTGATATCGGTTAGCTTTCATCTTTTTGAAGTTTTATGCAAACTTCGGTCTTACAGCGGCTCTGCAGCATGAAAGTCCATCCACAGCGATTCTGCATCATAAGGCCGGTTCTTGGTTTGTGCCCGGTCGTGGTTATTCACGGTTTACGGTTTAATCAAGCATAGTTGAATTTAAAAAAGTGCGCATTACCATTCTGTAGCTTAGATAGAATTTCTTTCCAGTATGTATTTTTGCTAAGATTTGACCAAAACAAATTCCTAGTGCATATATTTTGCTGCGCCATTTAAAGTCTACGTCCCCTAGTTTGACAAATAAATGAACGTCCACAGAGAGATATTAGTCACCTGTCAGAATTTCCAATTCCTAGAAAAGTTTTACTGTGATATTCATATCCTTTTGTGAGTGCGAGCCACACACCCTTAATCATCATTAGGATCACATCCTCCATTCTAATGAGTCATTAGTCCATCTAACTAAGTACTTGCACAACCCTAATCATTTGGTTAGTCTAACCTAATCCTCCTCCCACTTATGGCATGTGTCCTTAAGTCAACCTTATTAAAGGCTTTCTCCTTTTGGGCAAGGCACTCCACTTCCCCATGTGAATTTTTAATTCACCTTTTAATCCCCCAATGCACCCAAAAGGAATTTTTAATTCCTTCACTTCTTCCCACATGTCCTTCACTCATTCTTTATTCTTTCCCATCTCCCCATGAGAATATTTGAGGAATTTTTAATTCCTCACATGTCCTCTCACCCACATGGGGACAAGGACCTCCTTTATGAGGAGATATTGTCCAATCCCATGGTAATTTGTACCCCTCTCCATGTCATGTACTTCTCTTACACCTCATGTCCACCTCATCTTAGCCCAGCCTCTCCCCTTGCCACATGTTAAGATGTGAGGGCTTGTGAGTTCTCAACTCACCATAGCCCTACATCTTGGCCATGTGGGGGATCAATCTCAAACGTCCATTTCTTCTAGGAATTCTCAAAATTCCTATAAATACCCCCTCTTTTCTCTCATTTGGGGGAGATCATTTTGCTAGCCAAACTCTTGCAATTTTATTTCTCAATCTACTCTTAGCCATTTTCATGTTTTCATCCACTTGCACTCATCCTCACAACATCATTTAGCTTGCATCTTGTACCATCCAAGGAGCATACACATCAAAGATTGAAGGGCCAACCAAAGGATCGATTCGAGACAAGGTATAATGTTCCATTTGTTGCTTTTATCTTGTGTTGTTTCCAACTTAGGCTAATCTTGAGGTGTAGGTTGTTTTGGTGTTTATTTGCACTCTTTAGTTGTTGCTCATTTTCTAATGCTTACATTCGACCTATCACATTACTGCACGCCCGGTGGGACCCACAAACGGGTCTCTTTCTTTCACGTTTGCTATTTTTTTGCATTTTTGTAGGTCCAAGTTATAGAGTGGCGGACCTATCCTGACAAAGTGGCAAACCTGTCCTGCTGTGGCGGACCTGTCCTGACAGATTGGCAGACCTGTCCTCTAGTGGCGGACCTGTCCTCCGGTGGCAGACCTGTCCTGCTGTGGCGGACCTATCCTGATAGAGTGGCGGACCTGTCCTCACAGAGTGGTGGACCTGTCCTCACAGAGTGGCAGACCTGTCCTCACAGAGTGGCGGACCTGTCCTTGCAGAGTGGCAAACCTGTCCCTGCAGAGTGGCGGACCTGTCCTCTCGAAGGTGAAATTTTAAGTTTTTGCCGATTGTCTTTTGGTAAATTAGGCACATAGTTTAATTAAATGGGTCAATAAACCTTGTTTGGCGTGTTTGTGGAAGGCTATTTGATGTATCCAATCCCCTTGCGCCATTTGACGATCCTGGGTGATGAGAAATCGTAGCTTCCCAAGTCCTTTGAGTCACTCCTTTTTCATTTTCTTAGTGGGACCTGCTTGGGAATTTCATCACCCCAAGGGACGATTCCAACCACGCATACCGGTGAGGTATATAAAGGGGGGAAAGCGAAAGCTATACCTCAATCCAACCACGTTGTAATTGGCGAAGCGTCGGGATAACGTGAAGAGTTGGTCTGAGCCTTTAGTATCTCACTAACGTTCCCGACTCACGCTTGTAACGGGTTGGTGTTCATGGTTTGGGCCTCATGTACCGGGTGTATATCGAGGACTCCTTAGCAACCATGTGCATCCTAGAGTAGAAGACTTTGTTGACCATACCCGTTTCTACTAATCTTAGGGTTGTGCTATTTGAATTGTCTTTCTTGTGCAAAAACCAGTGATTATCAGTTTGGCCAAATCTTTTATGATTGCTATATTCTAGGTCCTTTGCCTTACCCATCCATCA
>VDFB02144065.1:0-21722 GCA_007258455.2 Sequoia sempervirens
AGTGATCATATCACAACTAATATCCTTATCCACGAACATGCTTCACATCCACAGTCACAAAAAAAGAAGTAACTGGACCCAGCTGCAAGCATAGGATCATCTGTAAGAAAATACAAGGTGTAGCACGGTTTCCTCCCAACCACGTGGAACCCAAAGGTCCACTCCCTCCGTGCTAGTAGATAATGATAGGTCCACAAGGAAAGAAGATAGAACATAATGATTACGTGGTTTACAAATCACATCACGACATAACATTAACAATCATAGCAGATAAAACCTTAGTAACACAATACATCAAAATAAATCTGAACACAAGGAACACCATCATGATATCGACTAAGAGTGTCATCACATCATCGGGATAGGTTACCCTGGTGAATCTTCCTAGACTACCAGCCCTCTCCAAGAGTTACCCTGGTAGCCTCTACCGATTCCTGGCCCCTATGCAGACCAATGTGGAGTCACTTCATCTTTCAAGAGGACAAGATGACGACTTGCCATTCCAGGCCTTCTCAACCTTTTCTCAACCTAAACGAGCGTTAAGACAGTAGGCGAGGCACACTTTTATCTAAATTAATGTTTATAACTTCCCAACCCATAATTCTTTAGTTAGGTTTTCATTGAATTAACACACCTACGATAGGTTACCCAGACAATCACTTCCAGATTTCGGCCCCTACCGCAAGCCACTCTTTCTATAACATGACTTGACATAAAACCAATCTCGAGGTAGCTATCAAGCGTAAAAGTACGATACCACAGAGGTTTAAATCATTCACTTGAGACAAAATAAATTCTCTAAGATGTCTCTTTGGACAATAACAACAAAATTTGTGGAAAGAGTCTTCATTCAAAAGAACATAATTTACATAGGTACAAATATTTCTATCATGTCATGGATCTATATCTTCATATTGTCACTGAAATAACAATCAAACGTGCAAAACCTTTCCCTATATATATAATCATGGCAACAATACCACAAATATAATTTCCTATTCTCTAGAAGTAAGAATCTTGATAATTCTCAATATTGTCGTCCACTTGTAAATCTTAAATTAACAAACTTACATAGGATTTTCTTATTTATAATTTCATAAAATAGAAAACTAAAACACCACACGGATACTCTAAATAATAATCAAAGCCAATTTAGAGATTTACATAAATAAAAGAACACTACTTTTTACAAATTCCTATATACACCCTCAAATAGAAATTACTTATTTACTAAATACAAAATCAACCATTTAGTGAACCAATTAACTACATTAAAAGAAAACATAGATTATCTTAATTGCCCCCAATTTATTTCACATTACGCTTAATTTATTTATTCAATTGAAATCTTAAAGATACATCAAAGACATCTTTTATACATCTATAAGTATAAACATAAATATTATAAAGATGCAGATTGATTGCAAGAAAAGATAAATTAAACTGAAGTGAAGTATTTGTTATCATATAAAAATTAACTTACAACTAAAAGTTATATATATAAATATATATAATTTCCAAACAAGGTTGCTACCACTGTTTTTGCATGTAAGGGTAATACACACTAGAGTTAAGTTATGGATATCAATTAAATGATATAACTTTAACTGGATTAAACAAAGCGCCATGCATCATGCACGTAAATCAACTGTAGTCAACTATAAGTATCTAATATGTATATCAAAATAACATCAGATTGTTGTGTTTAACTTTACTTTACTTACATCTATACAATTAATATTATTATGATTTATATATAATACTAAACATTCACTCCATTAGTTTACATTATCGATTGTTCCTACAACATTATACTTATTCATGAATCAATATATACAATAGTGTTGTATTTAACAAACTCAGGGATAACTAATAAAATCAGGGACAGAAAGATCAGATTGGATGCTTGCAGTTGATAACCTAAGAGTCTCAAGTTAAAAGATATCAAATAAGAAGCGATTTAGATTTGCACAGGGACGTATTCTACAAATAGCTCTTTCTCTAATTCCTAACTGTAGCTGCGCACAATCTCAAGAGAAATATATTTCGATGGATAGAAATGGGTCAAGGTTATTGTAGAATTCAGATTAGAAGATATTACTTTTAGCTATTTTCGCTGGTATGATCGCACCCATAAACACCAGAGTCATGTGCAAGCTGGAGAAATTGGCTTGGCATATGAAGGCAACAAGATATTTCCAAATTCAAGACTTTTACTTAACGCTGTGAGAGAGGAGAATAGAAAGATCCAATTATCGGCCACTATATTGCAATTGGAGTTAAAAACTTTGAGTATGGTATGATTGCCACGCTACATTTAGATTCATTCCCAAAATTGTTGCAAGAGAAATTGTTCTGATAGATGAGAACCATTTCCATCGTTTAAAATTTTTGTATGATATTCTAATGGAGGATATTGGTGGTGCGAGAATAAAATAAATTCTAAGATGAAAGAGTTACAAACATCGGCTTAACAGATGAAGGATGATGGTATGCAGATTAACAAGTATAGACAAATGTGAACTAAACAATACCGGTTGCAGGAAGAAATGAATACAAGATTCAACATCTTTAGGGAATTTTCTCCATTCAAAAGGATATAAGATTAATGAAGAGAAGATGTCTTCAACTATACAGAAATATTATTCCAAATAACATTTCCATTTACCAGCTATAGAAACGATTCAAAATAAATCTTCTAATCAAGTTTACATGTTAAGATTCATTAGAAGAAGGCTAGGTGCAAGTTCAAGTGTGGAGAGTATTAGGAGAATAAATATAAATTTCATTACCTACAGAAAATTTGACATTAATGGCAGAATCTTTAGTTCAAGAGAATGGTGTGCCCATTTTGATTAGACAGAAAATATTTAAATCTATATGCTATAGACCTACAGATCAACATCATAACTATAATTCTACAGTCAACTATATACTCAGATCAGGAATTTTTGTCAACATCTACCTTTGTTAATACAGGAATAATTCTCCATTCTTTCCCTAATTTTCTTGAATTCCATCTATCATTAACAAAACACAACCAAATTAAGGACAACAACGAATCTGGTTTACTATAATTGCTATATTTTTATATTCATTTCTTTTTTTTAAGGTTCAAATACTTTTCTAATCTTTTCCTTTGTGTTTTGTGCAGGTTCAGTCAAGTAAATTTCTACAATAAATTTCCAGAATTTTAAATACCAGAAATTGAAATCAAAAGAGAACCTGTTTAACTCGAAAACTGGCTGAAAGTAATTCTTAAACACTTCTGTCAACCTCGAACCAATTCACCAGACTTCAATGAAGAATACTGATCAATCCCGCTTCAAAATTACACTTGTAAACAACATATTAAGAGGAAAGTATTGTTGTACAGAAATTTGTGAAAAGCTGCTGCTGTCCAAAAATTCTTCCTGTGAATGCACACTACCAATCTTTTCCAAGATATTATCTCATGCAATTCAATTTCAATCATCAAACTTAACTGACAGATCATTTTTGCATTAGAAATAGATCAACCAGTTAACTCATTCTTAAAAATATCAGAACAGACATCTAACTATCAATTAAGATTCATTACCAGTTGAAAATATCTTTCAATTTAAATATCAATTTTGTTTATCTCAATTTTGCAAATAAATCAGCAATATTAATATTTTAGATGAAACATTTCAAAGAAATAACTTTCACTAATAAATTTAATAACTTATTTAATTTAACTTAATAAATTAAATCACAAACACTGATATAAACATCAATAAACATTTAACAAAATTAAATATTGAATACGCAATCACAATACAATATAAATGAACATGGCATAATGAACTAGAGAACTACACGGGGTAACACAGAGATACTCATTCAAAAACGAACGATGGTTTAAAAGGACCTGTCAATACCTCCAACAACTTAATTATATTGAATTAGGGTACGCTCAGACCTGACAAGCAGGTGGAGCCGTTACCCGGTACCTGTGTCTGCAGGAAACATCAATGTTAAAACATACATATATATATACTCATGTTAGAAAACACACCGTGAATAAGAATTATAGCGTAGCAGGGTACTCACGAATGAGTAATGCTACACTGTCTTATCCACCGACACAAACGAACAAGATCAATCATATACAATCATAACAACATGATAAACATTATTGTCATAAAAAAATAAGCCATAACATGAATGAATTTATCTCAGTATCATCAAACTAACATAACCAAATAACCAGGATGTCAATGTATCATCAGCAAAATCCATCCAACATAGTATCGTAGTGAACTAAAGCATCTAACAAGTAGAATCAAACTGAAAACAACTAAGACAGGATGTCACAGCAGGAGGGTCACTACATATGCATTTAAGTTGCCCTTTATGAAAATGTTTACAAACACACATATAAGCATATATATGTATCCATACGTACATATGTATATATGTGTCTATATACACAGGACTATATCTAAATACTTGGGTATAGTATATTTTTTTATGACCATTTAACTCTTGAGCTTGGAATTTATGAAGAAAAGAAACATCCGAATTGTTTTTCCCCTCAATTAACCAATTGGGAATGCTGTAAATTCAAACCTTTTTGGTTGCTTAAATACCATATTGTCTACTCCAAAGTTTGGCATTAGTATAGGTAGCAAAAGGGTTCAATTTGAAGCCTTCTCAACCAGTCAACTGAGGGAAAATTCAGTATGGATGCTTACTTGCATTTTGGGGACCTTACATCTTTTTATATAAAAAAAATCTTGCTGATTTATTTGAGCTTATAGGAAGAAAACAAAATTTGAAACATATTGATAAAAGATTCAACCTATATCCTTTATAGGAAAATATCAAAGAAAAATAAAGAATCGTATAACAGGTATCAGACACATCCTTTATTAGTTTCTCAATTGAAAATTTAAGCAACATTATTTTCCACTAAATATTATAAACAAAATTGGAAAATTGCAAAACAACTATTAAAAGAAAAGCTAAAAATCATAGTGAGATCATAGATGAGTTGGAACCCACACTAAACATTGTCATAGAAGGCAAGTAGGTTGTGTAAAACTTGGTTTTTCAATTCAAATTTGAAGCTACATTGTTTGGTATGAAACCCATATTCCATAGACCTCATAAAGCCAATCAGTACCAATAATCTGCACAACCTCCCCACAATGGCATAGGCTTAATCAACAATTCAAGCTACATCAACTGGCAATAATTTTTGTAATCAAATAGAGAATTTGCAAAAGAGCTATTGCATAAAAAATCCTCTTGCCGGCCAAGCCAACGATGAGTCCACTTGAAAGTTCAAACAGATGAATTGAACAAATAAAAGAGATATATTAGAAACAATAACACTTACCAGCTGCCAAAGTAATTTTATATCCATTATGTTCATAATCTGCAAATGGTCCTATGTTAATGCATCCACCAACACAAATGCAAAAAGATAACCAAAAAAAAATGCAGGGCAATAAAAAATACTAAGCATAAGCATATTTATTGAGCAAACAAACAAGGTTCCACTACAATTCCCCCTATAGTAATAGGTAGAAGGTGAAAAATGCACAAGGATAAACCCAGTCACATCATCAGTAAGCACCTGTTAGAAAATATGCACATTATGTGATTGCTCCAATTCGTGGATGGGTTAATGTATTATATGTATGTACATATACATGTATGTATATATATATATGTATATATATATATATATATATGCATATATATATATATATGTATATATATATATGTATATATATATATATATATATGCATATATATATATATATGCATGTGTATAGATATCTATATATGACTAAATATATGTATATATGTTTTACTAATAGCTCTATTACAATTCCCCCATTTTTGTATAATAGGAAATGACACAAATGCATCTCTTTTTATACAAAGACATATAGCAAGAATACATTAACAATAAATTAATTATTTATGCATAACACCCATGTATAAAAGAGTATCTCGGCAGCAACTTCAAACAAAATAGCCTATGAGCTAATAAATGTTTATACATCTGTTTATATATGTATATATGGATACACACATGTATGTATGTTTTACTGCCAGTTCAGTTACAATTTCCATGTTTCTCTATATAACTGAATGCCAGATAATGCAACTCCTCTTATACAATTACAACTATTTGTTAGTAGACTACAAAGAAAATGCCCACTATATTCAAATGAAAAGTATGTGAGCTTAATGATAAAACTATTCAGCTGGGGAATCAGTAAGACGTTTTCCATGGGTAGTTTACATAAATGATTAATTTATTGTTTATCTCTTTCGTTCTCTCCCATATTGATTAAATTGCATTGTTGAAAGAGCAATTTCCAACAGATAAAAGAGATAAACACAAACTCTGTACTATGCACTGCATTTGTCATTGTTGGCTTCAGTTAGATTGCTACACAATATATTGGCAGAAGACAAGCAGTCTATGTAACAGCTATTATAGCTATTAGGATGAGAACCACGAACTAGATGTATGTCATTGTATAGTGTTTTCCTTATAGTTTTCTTGCAATTTTCCTATTTCTCTATAATATTTAACCCAACCAATGCAGCTCGAGTTTACAACATATTCATGTATACGTGTATGTATATGTCTACATATATGTATAACATATACATACCTGTTACCTTAAGAGGAATTGTACTTAAATGTTGGCCTATTATTTTGGTTGTCTGTGTGTATACCCATTTCCCAGATTAATAAGAGATTATTGTTTTGTATGGATGTAGGAATTGCATTGAAAGACTCCTTCCATTTAAAAATATGGACAGGGTTGGTTATTTGTATGTTGTTGGTCTATTGTTTTGATTGTCTGTCTGTATCTTTCGTGTTCTAGCCATTACCATGGCATCAATTGTAGTTATTTGTGTGTAGGATTTAGCGTTGTATGAAAGCATTAACAAATTGGAGGTAAAATTACTTGGGTGGTTGTCCAGTATTATTCTAGTAGGTATTTTACAATTTTTCTATTTGTGGTGATGTAGCTCAAATTTTCAATGAAGCCTTAGCATTTTTGGAAAACATAATTATACTAATTTCTACAAATAGAACCACACATATAATCTATGTGAAAATAAAGAGAATCATTGAGATTATGTTCAAAGAAATTGGTTTTACAGATCTTATAAACTCC
The DNA here is from genome assembly GCA_007258455.2 of Sequoia sempervirens. NCBI lineage: Eukaryota > Viridiplantae > Streptophyta > Pinopsida > Cupressales > Cupressaceae > Sequoia > Sequoia sempervirens. Next base: position 7,176 of record VDFB02144065.1, read on the forward strand.
TCTCATGCAAAGAATAAAAAAATAGTTATCCCATATAAGAATAAGAATACCTCACCTGGTTGTGCATACACAACATTGAATATTGAAACAACATTTGCAGATCATCTGTGTATATCTTTGGTGTTGCAAAAATTACCATAGGAGGAATTGTAGCTATCTATATGTAGGGTTTAGGGTTGTATGAAACTATTGACATATATATATATGCATACATACATACATACATACATATATATATATATACAAAATAATTGAGGTTATGTTGAAAGCTGTTGGTTTTATAGATCTTATAAAATCTTCTCATGCAAATAGTAAAAAAATAGTTATCCCATAGAAGAATAAGAATAGTTCATTGCAATTGGTTTTTACAGATCTTATAAACTCTTCCCATGGAAAGAATAAAAAAATACTTATCCCATAGAAGAATAAGAATACCTCACCTGGTTCTACATACACAATACTAAATATTGAAAGAGCCTATAGGGTCTAGGGCTGGATGAAACCATTGACATATATATATATATATATATATATATATATATATATTTGCATACATACATACATACATACATACATATATATATATACATACATATGCATACATACATACATACATACATACATACATACATACATACATACATACATACATATATATACATATATACATATGCATACATACATACATACATACATACATACATACATACATACATACATACATACATATATATACATATGTAAACACACATATATACTCTCTCCATCTTTCCTACCATACACATGTTGTGGTTTTCATTTTCAAGAAAGCTTGTGTGCTTATACTCTTTTATACATGGTTTTTTTGCATAAATAATTAATTTATTGTTAATGTCTTCTTGCTATATGTCTTTGTATAAAAAGAGCCACATTATCTGCCATTCTGTATTATATAGAAATGGGGGAATTGTAACAAAGCTATTAGTAAAACATACATACATATATTTATCCATATATATACATATCTATACACATGCATATATATATATATATACATGTATGTTTGCATGTATATATATATATATATATATATACAATACATCAATCCATCCACAAATTCAATTTTCCGGATTTGCTTATTGTTCCTTTAGATAGTAGGTTTCGAGGGTTTTAACACTAGTGTGTTGTAAAATATATATATATGCATACATACATACATATATATAGCCATTTGTGTGCAAGGTTTAGGGCTGCATCAAACCATTGACATATATATATATGCATATATATATATGAATACATACATACATACATATATACATATGTATATATATATTATGTATGGTGTTTATCCATATATACATATATAAACAGATGCATAAACATTTATTAGCCCATGGGCTATTTTGTTTGGAGTTGGTGTTGGGATGTTCGTCAAGTTTACATACATTACTTGTCTTGTGTGAATATGTATCGAGTATTATAGAGAAAAAGGGAAATTGTTAAAGAACCAATACTAAAACATATATGCATGTCTTTATGCACATCCTATGGCTACACGAAGGGGGTGGGCAAAGTAAATGAAAAATTGAATGTTGGCCTCTCACAAAGTCTACTTTCATGAAGTTGTATTGTCAAGAGAGCCATTGTAGTGTTGGTTTGATAGCAAGCTATTATTAAATACACATACACACACACACACACATATATATACACGCATATATATATATACATATATATATATACATATATATATATATATGCATACATACATACATATATATATACATACATACATACATACATACATACATGTATATATATATATATATATATGTATGTACGTATATATGCATACATGCATACATACATATATATACATATGTAGACACATATATATATACTCTTCGCATCTTTCTTGCCATATACATCTTGTGGTTTTCATTTTCAAGAAAGCTTGTGGGCTATATATATATACACACATATATATATGCATATATATATATGCATACATACATATATACATATATATATATATGTACATACATATGCATACGTACATACATATATATATATATATATATGCATACATACATACATACATATATATACATATGTAGACACATATATATACTCTCTACGTCTTTCCTGCCATACAGATGTTGTGGTTTTCATTTTCAAGAAAGCTTGTGGGCTTACACTCTTTTATACATGGTTGTTTTTCACCCAACCATTTTTTTTACAAAAGAAAGAAAGAGAATGATAATCTCTTTCAAATCTTGAAAATGGCTATACACACAGAGAACCCAAATAATAGACGAAGAGAAAAAAATAACTAACCCTAACCATATTTTTTGCAGATCATCTATGCAAAGCACCCATGTAAAAATTAGTATAACCCCACAAGATTCATTGAAAATTTGAGCTACATCACCACAAATAGACAATTTGTAAAATACCTGCTAGAATAATACTGGACAGAACATAAACAAATCCTGTTCACAGCTCGACTGACCGAAATCCCGTTGGAAACTTCAAACAAATAACAAACACTTTGCATATCTATATATTTCCAATTTCTCCATCCATAAAAAACCATAATGGCAAACATCCATGGAGAACGACTTACAGATTCTGGAAATAAAGAGTTTTAACATAAACAATAAATAAACCATTTATACAAAACATCCAAATAAAATGACTTACATATTGCGCAACGCCACAATTTTCAAACCCTCCAATCTACCATAAAACGGAGTAGATGCCAATGATTTCATTTTTATAATAGTCCACTATCAAACCAACATCACAATGGATCTTTTGATAATGCAACTTAATCAATATACTTCCTCACACATTACACACAAAATCCGAGCTACATTTGGTGGAATTCAATATTACAAAGAAATAAAAAAATTGCAACACACCTAGTACACAACAAATACTATTCAAGGCTCATTTAATGAAAATCCCATTAGAAACTTCAAACAAATAACAAAACAAATACTATTCAATGCATTTTGCGAAATCTGAACCGCTTCAGTGAAATGCTTAAAAGGCAAAATCTGGGGAAACTCGTCTTTTTTTTTTTTAGGACACAGGAGATGGGACATTACAAATTTAGGTGCATTTAAAATTTTAATGTGGCCAAGAGCGTTGGCAGGCGCCTCGGGCCTGCAGTGATTGCCCAGGAGGGCCAGACCTAAGTGACCAACCTCCACAGCCAAGGAGACATTAGCAAGCTAGGGCCCCAAAGCCCTCCCCATTTAGAAACTTCAAACAAATAGCAAAAATAAACAAATCCTATTGACAACTCCGTAGGAAAATCCAGTGGAAACTTCAAAAAAAATAACGGCACTGCATAATACGCGCAATTTCTCATCCATACAAAGGCGCAATATGGTGGATATCCGCCAGAATGACTGGTCACGGGAAAAGAGTTTAACGCAACTAATAAATAAACCATTTGCTGAAGCCACTGATGCGATAGCTGCAGCTACGCGCTTGCACGGTTTCAAAACCCTCCCGATGCGCGTGAAAACGGAGTAGGCGATGATTTTATTTTTACAATGAATCCACTATGAAACCAACAGCACAATGGCTCTTTCAATAATGCAACTTAATCAATATACCTCATCACACATTACACACAAAATCTGAGCAACATTTGGTGGAATTCAATATTATAGAGAAATAGAGAAATTGTAACACCTATTACATAACAAATACTATTCAAGGCTCGGCTGACAAAAATCCCATCAAAAATTTCAAACAAATAACAAACCCTTTGTATATCCATATATATACAATCACTCCTATCTTAATCTGCAATTGGGCAATAAAATTACCAACCCTAACCATTTTAACGGAAGAACCTAGATATACAAAACACACATCTAAAATGACTTACAGATTGTGGAGAACAACAACTTTAAAACCCTCCAATCCGGCATGAGAACAATAGATCTTACAATAGTCCACTATCAACCCAACACCACAATGACTCTTTCGACAATGCAACTTAATCAATATACTTGCTCACACATTAACACCACATCAATATTCAATCCCTCAAACTTGCTATCAAAAAAAACAATAAGCACAGAATGAAAGACATACACAATAAATTCAGTTTTGTAAAAAACCCATGCAAACCGACTTACTGATTTCGTAGCTCAACAGTTTTAAAACCTCGACCCTGCTAAAAAATGGAGCCAAACACGATGAATTTAACAATAGTTTGCTATCAAACCAACACCACAATGGCTCTTCCAACAATAAAACTTCATCAAAGTATACTCTCCCACACGCCAACATTCAATATTGCATTTACTTCATCCGCCACCATCATGCAACAACAAGGAACATTGGGCCTCGCATGAACAAATGTGTTCCATTCACATTCCTCATATCCAACACACCATTCTCGACCGCCACCAACCCATGTAATTACCAACACCCATGTCACCACACCCAAAACAACAATGGCCTCCCCGTCGCCCAGCAGACCTTAGTTGTCGGCAACTTGAATTCACAGCTGGGCTGACAAAAATCCCGGTGGAAACTTCAAACAAAATAGCCTATAGGCTAATTATGCTTTGATAGTAAACACACAATGTTTTCCAACAACCATATACATGCATAATATGATTGCAAGTTGGAAAACATAGTGTGAGGTGATTATATGTTTTCCAAAACACAGTGGCATGCCATAGATAAGTAATCATACATATAAACAATTCATTTCCTTGTCTATGGCTTGTCATGGCATCTAATCACCATGATGTTTGAATTCCATGATAATCCAAATTTACTATTATGCTTTGATAGTAAACACACAATGTTTTTCAACAACCATATACATGCATAATATGATTGCAAGTTGGAAAACACTATGTGAGGTGAGTATATGTTTGCCAAAACACAGTGACGAGCAATAGATAAGAAATCATACATACAAACAGTTCATTGCCTTGTCTATGGCTTGTCATGGCATTCCAATCACCATGAGACCACATTTCTTTGAGGAATTTTTTTCAAATAGTTCACTGCCTTTTCTATGTTCTTGCTTACTATTATTCTTTCATAGACAAGGAAATGAACTGTTTGAAAAAATGCCTCAAACAAATGTGGTCTCATGGAATGCCATGACAAACAAATACAATTGGCAGTTGCAATTATCACTCTAGTATGAATGAATTAATATCTTTGAGAATAGTATTTTGTTGCATAGATGGAGTTCCCTATAGTTGTGGGTATAGTTTTAGAATATTTTATTGATACATCTACTAAAGATGATAATATATATCTATGATAAAAACTGCATTGCTTGTTAAATTTAAGGTGTTTCCCATTTTGTAACAAAATTTTGTTAGGGGGTCTCCATCTGCAAATATCAAGTTCTAATTATCATTACATATCTACAATTATCACTCTAGTTCTATCTGCAATTATTTTGGAAAAAATAGTGGGAGATGAGTATATGTCTGCCAAAACATAGTGGCAAGCCATAGATAAGCAATCATACATAGAAATAGTTCATTTCCTTGTCTATGGCTTGGGATGGCATTCCAATCACCATGAGACCACATTTCTTTGAGAAATTTTTTCAAACTGTCCACTACCTTGTCTACATTGCTGCTTACTATTATGCTTTCATAGACAAAGCAGTGAACTATTTGAAAAACCACCTCAAACAAATGTCTAGTCTCATAGAATTCCATGAAAAATAAGTGCAATTGGAAACTGCAATTATCACTCTAGAATGAAGGAATTAATATATTTGATAATAGTACAAGTGGTTGTGTAGGTGGAGATCCATATAGTTGTGGGTATAGTTATTAGCTATGCAATGTGAAGTAACTGCATTATTGCTTAGGTTGAATTTGTAAAAAAAACTATATTGTAATTTAAAATTTGTCATCTATCTATCAACACCTACTTACTAGTTATGCAATGTGAAGTAATGCTTTTAGTTTGAAATATGTGCAATGCAATGAAATGGAAAATACTTGGTGTTTATAAAATTGCAACCCACATCACAACATACCCAAACGCTTGTGGTTTTTAAGCTTGTATATGTACGTGTGCATTACAAATAGCAAGAACACCAATTTCTTGCCATTATAGCTAATAATGAATAAACTTGTTGAAAGTGGTGAAACATAGAGTGTTAATGGTTCTTGGAAAACACTGGGTGTTTATAAAATGGTGCCTCATTACATTCCTGAGGTCTAAATAAAAAAATATTTTCAAAACATTCATATTATTTTATAAAATTTTAAGATGTAAAACACTAGGTTTTACAAAACCTGTAACCCACTTAATGTTTGAAAACAATTTACAAATAAAAACCCTCATAATGTTTTAAAACCCTTTACAACTAACAACCCAAAAGGTTAGAAATCCCTCACCTCACTTCAAATGTTTTTTTGGTTTCCCCCTACTCTCCAACCTTTCACTTTTGTAGTGTAGGAAAATGTATCCCTTTACATTTTCTCACTTGTTTGGGCCCTCCTTGCTAAAATTGGGCTTCTTTATGCCTTATTTTGTCCTATTTTGCATCCATAAGCCTTATTTAGTGTAAATTTCTAAGGATAATCCCGACACATATCTAATGACCAATCATAATTTAATGTTTTTGGTTTGTATGACCAAGATTTAGTGATTTGGGACTCATATGCCACCTTGGACTTATGGGTCCCACCTAAGTTTAGGGGCCTAAACCTAAATTTAGCATAAAACATAACATTTCTTGAAATTTGTGTCCCGAGCTTAGCCCACTGGGACTCATGCGCCCTAATTGGCGTATAAGTCCCACTTAGCTTGGACCAAATTTTGAATTCAATTCTTGGTAGGATTTTATCTTCCTAGATCTGATGTCAGCTTGTAGTGTTGTCATTTAGAGAAATTTGGCATAAATAAGTATAAATACAAGGTTATTCCACACTTTTTCTCCTAGCACTTTTTTAGATCAAGTATCCTAGAAAGTTTATGAGATCAAGAGAATTAAAGAGTGATTATCAAGCATTTTGGAGTATTATTCAAGAATCAAGCATTATGTCAAAGTCATCATGCATCATGTTTGTTTTTGAGCTAACATTTTTGATGTAGGTATCTTATGATTCAAGCAAGCATTCAAGTCAAGATCCATATCCTTCAAGAAAGAGTCAAGATCTACATTCATGCTAGCCATTACATATAAGTTTGCAGCCTTTTGTTCAATGGTTTGGTGAGTTGCAACATAACATATTTGTTCATTCATCATTCCTTCTTTCTATTTCATTTCATTTCGAGGTTTGATTACCAAAATGGGGTTTGACCAAGGAAAACCCCTATCCACTAACAAAACAACATTTTTCCCTCTTTTTGATGGGTGTTTTGCAGATTTAGGTTGGAGATCTAGTAGAGAGCAAGATTGGAGAAAAGTTGTCAAGTTGTCAAAGTTGTCATCTACATTGCAAGATCATAAAAAATCATCTATAGGTTGCAATTCAATGTCAGAATCAGATATTTGACAGGAGAGAAGCTACAGGAAAGCACTAGATGATATCAAAGTTTTAAATCAACCCTAATATTGGGACTAAATCACCACTTGTGGCATATGAGTCCCAGTGTACCAAATTTTAGGCTTTTTCTGTAGATCCAAGTTTAGTAGTTCTAGATTTTGATTTTGGCTTGAAACCCTAAGCTGCCCAGACTAAATCGCCCCTACTGGAATATGAGTCCTAGTGTGATTCACAAATTAGTATTTCTAGCATTTCAAACCTCAAATAAAGCCTCTTTAGTTTCCAAGTGCAACTTTGTTTATCTCCAATTTACTGTTATGATTTGAGTTCACTTATAGGCCATTTACTTAAGTTTGCATATCATTTACACTTTCTTGTCTTTGCAAACCTTGTTTGGTGGTGAACCCCCTTTTTAGTCTTTAATCACACCCTAGGACACCTTATTATAGATCTCTTTCCCTTATTCCATCCTTGGATTGAGATCTCTAGGGTTTCCTTGAGTGAAACTTGAAGGAAATAGGTGGAAAGTTACTAAGTTACCCTAGTTCTATCTTCCAAAAAGATTAGAGCTCCCCTATTTTCTAGGTTTCAACTTTCAACCTACAGAATTGAAAAGATGACAACACACAGTGTTATGGTTGTGGTAAAACACTAAGTGTTTACAAACAGTGCCTATCATTACATTACTATGATCTAAATAAAATAATATTTTCAAGACATTCATACTATTTTGTAAAATTCCAGTTTGCAAAACACTAGGGTTTCCAAAACCCTAAACCCACTTAACGTTTAAAAACCCTTTACCAAAAACAACCCACATAATGTTTTAAAACCCTTTAGAAGTAACAACCCAATTAGTTACAAACACCTTACCTCACTTTTGTTAGTTTTTCCTTTCCCCCACCTACAACTCCACTCTCCAACCTTTCACTTTCAACCTATAGAATGAAAAATACAACGTAGAGTGTTAAAGGTTGTTGGAAAATAATGGGTGTTTATAAAATGGTCTACATCTCATTACATTCCTACTGTCTTAATAAAAAAAGCTTTCCAAGACATTCATATTATTTTCTAAAAATCTAGGTTGCAAAACACTGAGAAACTTGCAACCCACAATGTTTTAAAAACCTTTAAAAACAAAAATAATGCACCTATGTACATATAAAAATGCATGAAACCATACATAAAAAAATACAAAAACACACCTATGTACGTGCAGTCAATTACAAATCCCTCACCTCAACTTGGTTGGTCATCTCCCCTGCCTACAATGCCCCCTTTCTCTCCAACATTTCACTTTCAACCTACAGAATGAGAAAACCCAAAGAAAAAAGTGTTTTCCAAGAACAATACTTGTTACCATTTAAAACACATGCCTTAATCACATCAGTTCCCTTCCCGCCTATGGTGAATGAATAACTTCTCACACAAGGAAAAAAACGTCGACATAATTCGAAGCGACGAGACACATGAGATAATGCCTCTGTTAGCTCCTCGCTTTTCTCACCATGATGTTTCCTCTAGCTTGCTAGTTCTGGCACTTTTATCATCCATTTGGAGGGCCCCGCACTACATTGTTTAGTCATGCTATGTATGTTTCTATGGATGTTTTTATGTATGGTTTCATGAATTTTTGTATGTACATAGGTGTTTTTTATCCAGAATTAGCCACATCCTACAATTTGATATGTGCATAATAGATATATTTATTTAATTTCTAATATTTGTAATTTTTTTAATGAGTAGTTATTATTCATCACATGAAAGTAGTATTGTTGACATATGTTGGGATTTAAATTTTTGAACTCTTTCACCATAACAATTTGATCAAGAAGACTTCTAAAATAGACATATGTATGTTGAAATCTATTATTTCTATAACATTATATCCATACCAAAAATAATAATTTTGGTTTAGAAAATATGGCGACCCTATGATGATGGGTAAGTGATTATTTGAAATAGTGATGGCAATGGAAGCCATGATGGCATCAATGAGGCTATCGACATAGTGGCAGATCAAATAGTGGTTGACCTAGATATCTATAATCCAAAGATTGAAACCTAATTAATATAATTAGATAATTATAGAGGGATGTAGGCAAGTGAAAAAATCTCACCATGATATATGCCATCCAAAATTATCTCATAGGGCCCATACCATCCTTTCTTGGATTGTTGCACTACTTTGTCCAATTTTATTTGAACAAAAAAATATTGTTCAATGACATCCTTGTAGAGCTTGGAAATTGAAGTCTGCTAAAGTACTTAAGGTTACATACAAATAAGTCAGAGGGGTTCATCCCTTTGGTATTAGGTAGCTTACATAATTTAAATTTTTGAACGCATTCGGCCGATTCCATGGGTGATCCCACAATAATGAGTTTACAATTTTGAAGCTGGCTTCGACGTTTCAAATCGGGTTGCCGCTGAACATTCACTTTCTTTTTACTAGCCATTCAAATGGTGGAGTTTTTGAAGATGGATCTTAAACTGATTGTTTGTTAGATATTTTGTGGATTCTAATTATATTTTTTAAAAAATTGAAAGCAGTGTAAGATCATTTTATATATTTTTAACTTGGTACTTTCTACTAATCGGTACTTTTAAGTTGTTCCGCCGACATAACTTTTTATAGATAGAGGATACAATTCACCAGATTTTTTAAGTACTAGAATTTGCCACTTAAACATCTGAGGGATGGATATTTTTTCATAATTTTTTGTTACATATTTTTTTTTAATTAATTTTCCAAGTCAGCATAATTATAATTTGGATAGAGGTGTACTTCGTCATGCATAAATTTTTTTGTATTTATTTGAATTAACTTATTCTTTTTTTGTTGGAATAAGGACATCAATACCTAGGGCACATGTATTTTTTAGAATTTTTTTCTCTGTTTTTCTATTTTTTTGTATGTGTGAAATAAAGAACTTGGTGTTCATTGAAAATCCTACATTCACAAGAAATAAAAAATAAATATCAATAATCAAATTAAACATATTTAAAATTATACTTTTTAGGAAGCTTATAATAAGGGCTTCAGGCTTACAAAGCATAAATTTTAAATGAATTCATTTGATCACCCAAAAGGTAAATCAAAAGTGGTTTTTTATCAGCATTTTGATAGGTATAGAGGAGACTCGATTATAGGTATGGTTTAAATCTAACAAGGTTTTATCTAAGGGGGTTTGATCTAAGGGGGTTTGATCAATCCCTCTTTAATTAGAATAATTTAAATGGAACCTTTAAAGTCATAAATCATTGTATTTTCTAAAAATATGTGATTTCAGGCAAAAATCAGGATGTCCCAAAAAGTGTAACCCATTATTGTGGCAGCACCCTCCGAGCTCAAAGGCCAAATCCCTCTAAGATTTTTTGAGTTCAAGATCCTGCAAAAAAATTATCTATACAAAAATCATCTCTAACTTAACATACATGCAACCATTATAGCTACATCAAGAAATAGGAAGACATCCAAAGTGACTTAAGGTTATGAATGAGGTGCCTAAATCCAATTTACAAGATAGTTTGGTTACATAAACACTTTAACCTATAGAAAAATAATAAGAATAATAAAGAAAATGATGCAGGAATAAATATATGTTGATTTTTGCACAAGAGAATTACATACTTTTGTAGTCTATTGCTTCTTTTCTTTAATCCTTCTAGTACTTTATTTGGCACTCTTGTGACCTAGTAATAAACAAAACAACATAATCTGGCTAGTAATAAGTATAGCTATTCTTTTGTACAAATGATGAGAGCAACCTAGAAGTCCTCAGGGATAGTTGTAGATGGAGAAGTAGCAATTGCTTTGAGATTTTTTAAAAATGAGACAAACCAAAACTAATCTCCCTATAGTTGTTGCTTTGATATATTAACAATAAATGAAAAAACAAATCTAAAAACATTAGGGTTTTAGAGCTAATAGATTCTTGAGCTTGAGACAAGATTTTTGTAGATTTTAAATGAAAACATTTATTGTGAGTTAATTTTTTTTTTCAAGTGTGAGGTGAGGAATGTTTCAATATCCTTGTATCATGCTTCAACAATGACAATGAAATAAATAGAAAAAAATTACAAAACCCTATCGAAGTATAAATTTAAAAGAATTAAGACTTTTGTAAGATCTAGAGAACAAATAAATCTTATGGTAGTACTTTGTGATGATGATGGTGGAGAAATACAATTAATTGAAAATCTAGTATTTCATGCAAGGGAAAAATGCATAGAATTAAATTATTATTATGCAAAAGAATTGGTGCAAAAATAAAAAGTTGAAATTTAGTTTTGTAAGTTAGAAGAATGGTTGGAAATTTTTTCTATCAAATAATAAGTTATTTAGTAAATTTAAACAAAGATTTTGGCACTTGATTGCTTTATAGCCCTCCTAGGGTTTTTCACCTAAAAGGGGAAAGATTGGGCTAAAATGCAATGTATACATTCAAATATTAATGTTATGAGGGTGTAATGTGCCTAGATGAGATGATATAAATGAAGAAAATGAACAAAATCTATTGAATATGAATTCACAACTAAGAAATATGAAGTGTTGGAAAGCACAGTGATGTATACAAAAAAACCCAAGAATGCAAGTAAATGATAACAAAATTAGATAGAACTGGAGAGGTGCACCTGGAATCTGAAGTCTGATGCAAAGAGGCTTTGGAATCTTGTAGAATTGAATAAAAATGCTGACTAGGACACTTACTCCAAGCTGGGTGACTTAGTCTAGTTTTGGGGAAAATCTGCCAAAACAAGAATCTACCAAATGGGTACTCAGAAATGTAAAAATAATTTTTTAGGCCTGATAGTGGGACTAATTTGCCACAGATGGTGACTTAGTCCACCTAGGAATTTCAAGAATCTCGAAACAAAATTTTGTAGCTTTCATTCTGCTCTTCCTTTTCTGATAGGTATCTGATCCTGATTTTGCAGAAAATAGGCTGAAAGAGGTCTCCAAGCTTCAATTAGGGATTTTTTTACTTTGATGACTTTGATGGATGGAAAACACCTTTTTGACACTTTCCTCTTTGAAAAATCTGCATACAAGACCTGCAAACATATATGCAAAGAGGGGGAAAAGAGTTAAGGGTTAGAGTATAGGTGCTTGACTTGGTCAAACCCCAATTTGGTAATCAAACCCTATGAAATGAAATAAAACAAGAAGAGAATGATAAATGAACAACATGCAATGTCATAAACTTACTAAATGCTTGATGTAGAAATTTGAAGATATGCAGTGAAGTGCTCCAATGGATGACTTGATAATGCTTAGAGTGCTTGAATACTTGATAATTGCTTGGATGCTTAGATGATTGAATGCTTAAATGAATGGGGGGGTTAAAATGAGAGGAAAAATCCTTATTTATACTTGATTTTCTATTATTTCTCAAAAATAACATATCGCAGGCCAACCTCAAGGGTAAGAGAATAAAATCCTGCCAGAAAATTGAAATTATTTTGATTTTTGTGCCCAGTGGGACTAAGTTGCCCTAGGTGGCAACTTGGTCCCACCAAGGCAATTTCACTAAGTGTCAAAAATTAAAATGCATTAAATAAGGTTTAACGGGAATATGCTAAAAAATACACTTAAGTACGGTCGAAAAGTGCATTAAGGGGTCATTTGAACATAAGAAAGGGTTGAATTAGTGAAGACAAGTCTAGAAAAGCATGAGAGTTTGCTACAACTCTTTACAACACTTTGAAATAAGACTTGGTAGGTGATAAAAAGGGGATATTTAAGTGAATTATAATGAAAGGGTCCTAGAAAAGTGTGAAAGGGGGTTACAACACTTCACAACACTTTTACAAGACATTCTAGAAGTATTAATGATTCTCAAGGGTCCAAGACCTAATGTGAATGTGTTGACCACACTACAACATTAAATCTAGGAAAAATCAAGCCAAAGTCCACTAGGAGGGCTTGAACATGAGAAAAAGTAGAAGGGTTACTTTTTCTGTCCGCAATAAAGTTAAGAAAAACTCTTGATATCATATATGTCAATTGCTAATGAAGATAAATCTGAAATTATTCATACTCCATTAAATATTGTTAGTATGAATATGAGTACATATATAGTTTAACTAAAATTATCTTTGTGCATATATACAACACTATAAAATGTTAGTACTTCATAGATTTCCATTTCAGGGACCCACAAACTATAGTACTTGTCACTTTTTTCCCTTCTTCATAGGTAATCTATTTAAAAGATCCATTTTTTTCATTTTTCCACCCATGGTGTTTTGGAATGAAATATTATCTTCACAGGGCTATTTTTTTGGGAAGTTGATGTTGAAAACGGGCTACTTCATTTTGCCCTTGTCCATCGCGTATAAAAGGACCGGGAATGATGGTGGTATTATAGTGGATATTGATTGTGAGGAAGGTGAAATAATGGACTAGTTTTAAGATCACTTTACACCTAAGGACCAAAATGTGTCATACAAGAGCAGGTGTAATAATAATGACAAGCTAGTGCAAAAGACAAGGGCGAAAAGTGTTTTTGATAATGACAAGCTAGTGCAAAAGACAAGCTAGTCAAAAAGACAAGGGCGACAAGTTTTTTCTATTAGCAATATGACTCTCCTCATTCTATATATGAGGAAGAGAGACCTACCAAATAGCCTATAAACACTCCTCATTTCCTTTGCAAATTACAGAGAACAATAGCAGCGGAGTAAGTTAATAATAATGAAGGCTGTGCGCGGTTTCCTTGTGGTAGTGTTTTTCTGGTTACTTATTATATCCACCCTTGCCCGGCCTACCCCTCATCTCAAGCTTCTTACCTATAAACACACTTCTCACAAAGGACTTATGGACGTCAATGTAAGCCAGGGAGATCGATGGGTTAATGAACGGGTAAGTGCCAACATTTATTAATAGACATGTTTCTGCCATATTCTTTATAAATCTGTCTTGATTTACAGCTAAGCTATTCAAGTTTCTTAAATATATATGCTCGTGCTGTAAGTGGTACTCTTTTCTTCAAGGAGAAATATTTTAAGGATCGTACAAGAGCAACGTTAGATTTTTTAGTTTTTAATGTTAGTA